>JAUJYP020000705.1:0-32990 GCA_030674075.2 Linum usitatissimum
AGCCACAGTAGCCGCGAAAGCAACTCTGTTGGCTGGTTTCACAACCGTGCGTGACCTGGGCACCGAAGGCGCGGGTTACGCGGACGTGGGGCTGAAGCAAGCCATCGAACAAGGAATCATTCCCGGGCCACGAATGCTGGTGGCCACTCGCGCGCTCGTTGCGACGGGGGCTTATGGGCCAAAAGGGTTCGAGGCCACTGTTTCGATTCCCCAGGGCGCTGAAGAAGCAGACGGCGCCAACCTGGTCACAGCAGTCCGTCATCAAATCGGTGCGGGCGCGGATGTTGTGAAGTTATATGCCGACTATCACTGGCGGCCGGGCGAGCCCAGTCGCGCGACTTTCAGCGAAGCTGAAATGCGCGCCGCCGTCGAGGCCGCGCACAGTGCCGGTCGTACGGTTGCGGCTCATGCGAACACGGCCGAAGGCATGCGGCGCGCCATCCTTGCGGGTGTCGACACCATCGAGCACGGCGGCGAGGGGACCGCGGAAGTATTCAAGCTGATGAAGGAACATGGTGTTGCCTACTGCCCCACTCTGGCGGCTTCGGACGCGGTAGCTCACTACAAGGGCTGGAACGGCACTGAACCAGCGCCTGCGATGGTCGCTGAGGCGCGCAAGACATTCGGCTTGGCCAGGGCTGCGGGCGTGAGCATGTGTGTTGGGGGAGATGTCGGAGTGTTCGCTCATGGGGATAATGCACGTGAGATCGAACTGATGGTTGCCGCCGGGATGCCGGCAGCCCAGGCGCTGGTAGCAGCGACTTCCGGGAATGCCCGCGCGTTTCATGTTGGTGATCGGTTTGGGTCACTCACGCCGGGGCTGCTGGCCGATGTGATCGCCGTGGAGGGTGATCCGACACGGGAAATACACGCGGTGAGGGCTGTCCGGTTTGTGATGAAGGGTGGGAAGGTGTATGTCGGGCCGTAGGGTCACCGGCTCCCGCGTCGTTTGACGTTGTCCCAGGCGGGATTTTCACCGAAGTGGGCGGCGAGAAACTCAATAAAGGCCCGGACCCTCGGCGGAGTGAATCGGCGATGAGGGGTCACGGCATAGATCCCGGAATCGGCGATGGGATAGCCAGGCAATACGACTTCCAGGCGTCCTGCACGGAGGTCCTCCCACACGTGCCACGTGGAGTGCATCGCGATACCGAGACCGGCCAGTGCCGCTTCGCGCAGCAACTCGCCCTGGTTGCTCTCCACCCGGCCGTTGACTCGTACCCGGATCTCGCCTTTCTCAGGATCCGTGAGAGGCCAGATATCCCGCCGGCCGTGACTGCCGACCAGTATCAGGCACTGGTGTTGCTCGAGGTCAGCGGGCGTTTTCGGAATGCCGTGCCGTCGCAGGTATTTCGGCGAGGCACACAACACGCGGCGGTTGGTTGCGAGGCGGCGCGCAACGAGGTTGGAATCGTCGAGAGTGCCGATGCGGATTGCGAGATCGAAACCCGCCTTGACCAGGTCGAGCGTCTGATCGTTGAGATCGAAGCTCAATGTCACATCCGGATGGAGCGCGAGGAACCTGGGTATCAGCGGCGAGATGTATTGCTGTCCAAACATGGACGCGGTGGTCACGCGCAGAGTTCCTGTCACACGGGTGCCGGCCCGGCGCAGGCCGGACGTGAGCGTTTCAATCTCGTCGACGAGGATGCGGCCCTGCTCCGCAAGCGCAACGCCTTCCGGTGTAGCGCTCAATTGACGGGTTGTCCGGTGCAGCAATCGAACGCCCAACTCTCGCTCCAACCGCTTCAGGCGCTGGCTGGCCACCGCCACGGATAGATCCATTGAACGCGCCGCGGCGCTGATCGAGCCAGCATCGAGCACACGCAGAAACAGCGCCAGGTCACCGAGGTGGTCCACGATTATCAATAATTTATTGAAAGTGAATAGCGATATTGCCGGTTTTAATAAAGGACGCAAGCCCCTAGCTTCAGGGCCGGCCTTTCACGAGAGCGACTCATGGACTCGAAACGACGCGCGCCCGCGGCTTTACGCATTGACCGCCGGAGCATTCGGCATAGGCACGACGGAGTTCGTGATCATGGGGTTGCTGCTGCAGGTCGCAGCGGACCTGCATGTGAGTATTGCGGCGGCAGGACTGCTGGTGTCCGGGTATGCGTTTGGTGTATTCGTCGGCGCGCCGCTGCTGACTGCCATTACCGGGCGCCTGCCGCGGAAGGCGACACTGATCGCGCTGATGGTCATCTTTACGATAGGCAATGTTGCCTGCGCACTGGCTCCCACCTACACGCTGTTGATGCTCGCGCGCATTGTGACTTCGTTCGCGCACGGAACCTTCTTCGGTGTCGGGTCTGTGGTCGCAACCCGACTAGTCCCGGCCGACCGCACGGCGTCGGCCATATCCACCATGTTCACGGGACTGACCGCCGCCACGTTGCTGGGAGTTCCTGCCGGCGCGTGGCTCGGCTCCCATTTCGGTTGGCGAGCGACATTCTGGGCGGTCAGTGCCATCGGTGTCGTCGCAATCATGGTTATTGCTGCGCTGGTGCCGCAGGACACGGCGAGAGAGACTGCACCGGGTTTCGCTACCGAAATGCGCGTGCTTGCGCGGCCGCAGGTGTTGAT
The DNA here is from genome assembly GCA_030674075.2 of Linum usitatissimum. Lineage (NCBI taxonomy): Eukaryota > Viridiplantae > Streptophyta > Magnoliopsida > Malpighiales > Linaceae > Linum > Linum usitatissimum. The sequence goes on from JAUJYP020000705.1 coordinate 2,587, forward strand.
GGGGTTGCTGACTACGGTAGTAGGCTTCGCGGGCGTGTTTACCGTGTTCACTTACATCCAGCCGATCCTGACCCGTGTGAGCGGTTTTTCGCAGTCCGCCGTCTCGCCGGTGCTGCTGGTGTTCGGAGTGGGTATGATTCTGGGCAACCTGCTGGGCGGGCGCCTCGCTGACCGCAAGTTGGTTCCGGCGCTGCTGGGCACGCTCGGGGCGCTGGCGCTCGTCCTGGGCACGATGACGTTCGCCCTGCACAGCCGGACTGGCGCAGTCATTTTTACCGCCCTGTTGGGTAGCGCCACGTTTGCCACGGTCGCTCCCCTGCAATTGCGAGTCCTGCAGAAGGCCGAAGGAGCCGGCCAGAGCCTGGCGTCGAGTTTGAATATCGCGGCCTTCAATCTCGGCAACGCCCTCGGCGCCTGGCTAGGCGGAGTTGTGATCGACCACGGCCCCGGCTTGGAGGCAGTCACCTGGGTTGCCGCCCTGGTGACGGCGGCGGGGCTGATTGTTGCGGTACTGAGTGTTCGTCTGGACAGCGGGCGGGCGGGAGTTGCGCCGCGCGCCTGCACATTGGGAGTATAGCGATGGAGTATCGATTTTTAGGCAAGTCGGGATTCAAGGTACCGGCTCTCGGCTTTGGTGCGGGAACCTTTGGAGGCCTGGGTCGGCTGTTTAGTGCCTGGGGTAACACGGACGAGAGTGAAGCCAGACGCCTGGTCGACATCTGCCTGGATGCCGGTGTCAATCTCTTCGACAGCGCCGATGTGTATTCCCAAGGGGCGTCGGAGTCCATCCTGGGCTCTGCCATCAAGGGCGGCGCAGCCGAGTAATTCTGTCCACCAAACTGACGCTTCGCGCCGGAGACGGTCCGAACGACCTGGGCGCCTCGCGTCACCATCTGATAGACGCGACTGATAAAGCGCTCAGCCGCCTGGGGACCGACTACATCGATCTGTTGCAACTGCATCACTTTGACGCCATGACACCTGTTGAAAGTGTCATGGCAACGCTCGATGACCTCGTCCGCGCCGGGAAAGTCCGCTATCTCGGAGTCTCCAACTTCTCCGGCTGGCAGCTGATGAAGTCGCTGGCGGTCGCCGATCGCTACGGGTACTCCCGCTTCGTGGCCAACCAGACTTACTATTCACTGATCGGTCGCGACTACGAGTGGGAGCTGATGCCGCTGGGCCTGGACCAGGGTGTTGGGGCGGTAGTCTGGAGCCCGCTGGGTTGGGGTCGTCTGACCGGTAAGATCCGCCGTGGCCAACCGCTCCCGCCGTCGAGCCGACTGCATGAGACTGCCGGATTTGCACCGCCTACGGATCAGGAGCACCTGTATCGCGTGGTGGATGCGCTCGATGAAATTGCCGCGGAAACGGGCAAGACGGTAGCTCAGGTTGCACTGAACTGGTTGCTGCAGCGGCCTACAGTCTCCACGGTGTTGGTCGGGGCCCGCAATGAGGCTCAGTTGCTGGAGAACATCGGCGCAGTGGGTTGGAATTTGACCGCGGAAGCAGTAGCCCGCCTGGATACGGCGAGCCGTGTGACTCCGCCGTATCCGTACTATCCCCTACTGGAACGGGCAATTTGCCGAGAGGAACCCACCGCCGGTGTGATTTACCAGACTCGCACGCGGTTCTCGGGTGTGAGGTACAACGTCTGGCCTGGCTTGACGTCAAATGCTTTGTACCACGGGTCGAGGTTGCGGACGGTCACGGCGCGGTACTGAGACGGTGCGTGTCCGTCGGTGATGATGCGCTGACGGAGGGCGGGATCTCGGTATTTGCTGCGCCAGGAGCGTGCGAAACTCAGATAGAACAACTGATCTGCGGAGAATCCCGATACTGCAGGGGGCTGAGCACCTTTGAGCGAGATGTGGTAGGCGTCATAGGCAACGGCCAGACCTGCGAGGTCCGCGAGGTTCTCACTGAGTGTTTGTTTGCCGTTGACGGCCAGGTCAGGAAACGGTTTGTACTGACTGTACTGGTCGGCCAACTTCGCGGCGGCGGCCGTGAAATGCGCGAAGTCGTCGGGCGTCCACCAGTTCACGAATTTTCCGGAAGCGTCGAACAACGCGCCCTGGTCGTCAAAACTGTGGCTGATCTCGTGTCCGATGATGGCGCCCGCGGCGGCATAGTCCATGGCTGACGGACGCTTCGGATCAAAGTAAGGGGGCTGCAGGATTGCCGCGGGAAACTGGATGGCATTCATGCCCGGGAGATTCACGGCGTCCACCAGTTGGGGATTCATCACCCACTCGCCGCGATCGACGGAATGCCCGAGCTTGGCGAGATTGTGTTGTAACTCGAACTGTCTGCCGCGCTCGGCGTTGCCGAAGGCATCGCCCTTGACCACCTGCAGGCCGGAGTAGTCGCGCCAGGTGTTGGGATAACCTACCGACACTTTCAATGTCGAGAGTTTGGCCTTCGCCTTCGCGCGGGTCTGCGGACTCATCCAATCCAACCGGTCAATGCGCTGCCCAAAGGCCGAGATCAGCGCAGCGACCATGGCTTCGGCGCGCGCTTTCTCAGAGGGCGGGAAGTACTTCGCCACGTACAACCTGCCAATCGCCTCGCCCATGGCGTTGTCGGTCGCCAGGATGGCGCGCTTCCAGCGGGCCTTCTGTGCAGCGGCGCCGGTGAGCGTTGTGCCGTGGAACGCAAACTCTTCGTCGACAAATGCCTTGGGCAATGTGCCGGCCACTCGTTCGATGGCGTGGAACTGCAGCCACGCTTTCCAGGTGGCCAGATTCTCGCTGGCCACCAGGGCAGACAGGCCTTGTATGGCAGTCGGTTGCCACGCAATGAAATCGGTGACTTTGCCCATGTGGGCTGCCGCCAGGAACGTCTTCCAATCCAACCCCGGCGCACGCTTCTCCAGGTCCTGGAGGGTCCAAGGGTTGTTGCCTTTTGCGACCTGCTCCGACTGTTCGCGAGTCCAGTGCTGCGCGGCAATCTTGCCCTCGAGCTGCACGATCCGGGCTGCCTTCGCCTCCGCGTCGTCGATCTTTGCCAGTTTCAGCATGGCCGCGACATGAGCGAGATGGCGCTTGCGGATCTGGACCATGGAATCGGACGAGCTGACGTAGTAGTCCCGGTCGGGCATCGTGAGCCCGCCCTGCAACAGGTAGGGTACGTAACGGTTCGGGGCATTGAGGTCGGCTGCTATCCAGAAATCAAACAGGTTGATGGTGTGCAGCTCGACCGCATTGAGGATGTCGAGATTGGCGAGCACCGACTCGCCCATGAAGCGGGCGAGCGCCTTGCGATCCTGGATGGCATCAATGCGTTTCAAAGTCGGCTCGAGCGGTTCAATGCCGAGCTTTTCAATGCCGGCCTCGTCCATGTAGGTTGCGTAGAAATCACCAACTGGGCGGGCCTGCGGGTCGGTTGTGTGCTCAATCAGGTCACGGATGCGCTGGGCGTTGAGCTCATCCAGGATGACACCCGTGCCATACGAGGAACGGTCTGGCGGAATTTCCGTGGTTTTCAGCCAGCCGCCATTCGCGTAAGCAAAGAAATCATTGCCTGGAGCGACGCTGGTATCCATACCGTCGAGATTGACCTCGGCACTGAAGCCGGTGGTCGCAGACAGAAGCGCAAACGCTCCACACAGACACAGTCCACCCCACCGCGGCCGGCGAATCTTCCTTTCTCCACAGATGTCTCCAGTAATTCAAATCAGGGGACGCACTATCTCAATGGGGACAACGGCGTGCAATGGGCGACCGGCTTCGGCCGGCGTCGCTTCGTCGCGCGACCAGCTACCGTTCCCCACTGTCTGGCGCAAGCGCGGGTGGCGAGCAAGCGTCCGCCGGAAGGCGCACGCTCCATGAGCAGGCACGTAGGACGTCGAACATGCCGTGTTTAATGACGTCGTTCCCCGCGTCAATTTGCAGCGTCAGTCCGGACGTCTTCACTGAGGACCGGCGCGTTTGAGGTAAGTGCATTTCTGCGCAAAATACCCCTTTAGAACTAACTCTCGCGTGTCACAATTCATTTGCGATCCATGAGGAGATGAATTGCCCGCTCAGCTGACATGGCTGCTTCTGGAAGGACTGCTTCCCCTAGTGGGGGCCGCGGTGTTGTACCTGATCTGGGGCGGGTTCAGATACATCTGTGCAATGGAGAAGGCACAATTTAGCTACCATTGGGCCGAGGCCGCCGACCCGCTGGGCTGGCTGTACGGCGGAGTCATCATAGCTTCGCAGTCGGCCAAGAGATGTTTTTCCGCGCCGAGCGAACACGACATTCTTGGGTGGAGTTGTGTTATTGGAGGTGTTGTCAGCTTGCTCCTGTTGACTGCCGCAATGACCGACCGAGGAGCCGCATCAACGTGGAAGCCGACCTCTTTTTTGCGCAACTCGTCGCTGGGCTTGACCGCCTTGATCCTGCTCGCGGGATATCTTGCACACACGCCTTAGCACGTCGAGCCTCGATTTAGACGATTTTTAGGGAGTAGCGTCATGTCCGACACAATACAAAGCTCCGACCTGGGGTTGCAGCAGACCGTCGAATCCCTGATTCAGGCTCGACCCGATCTGATGGACCCGACGAGACTGCGGCTCTTTGAGCGCTTGCTCAACAATTACGTGGAATCTCACCAGTCTGGGCCCGCGCAGACTGTCGGCCGATTGACCACTCCGCCGGGCAGGTTCATGGCGTTCGTTTTGAATCTCTGCGGCGCCTACTTTGCTGTCATGCCCGTCATCCTGATCTTTCCGACGGTGCCTCTTCCCGTTCTCCCCTGCCTCGCCGTAATTGGCTTCATGGTTTCCCGACATCTGGCCCCAAGGATTGACGAGCGTGCCGAGCGAACGGCGCGGGAGAGAGCCACGCGGGGTTGATCGCGAGCGATGAGGAAACGAGGCGTCCGGGGGCGCTAAAATGAGGGAATGTGCTACTCCGCCCGGGTCCGCCAGGACCTCCAGAATCTGATCCGCAAATTCGGCGCCTCGGTCGACTGGGAGGCGTTTGAGATCCTGTTCCGGCGACGGCTGGAGATGGGTTCCATCAAGCTCTCCCGCGCATTGGAGGACAACTTCGCGGAACCGGCCAATCCAGTGGCCGCCAGAACGCGAGATCACATTGAAGCGTTTCGGCGCGCGCAGTCGACGCTGTGGGAGCAGGATCTCTTCAAGCAGAAGAAGCGCCTGGCGGATGCCACCCGAAGCCTGCAGGAGAAGGAAACGAAGAAAGCGCGCGAAGACGTCCGCATTGCTACTGACAAAATCGCAAGCTACCTGGAGCGTTTTTCGGACCTCAAAAGAACCGACTCGCGCCCGGATGACGACCGGATCTTTCCGATGTATTACGCGCCGGTCATTGTCAACGAAGGGGGCCAAAAGTGGATCCGTCCCATGCGGTACACGTGCCGCCTGGCGGGCAAACCCTCCTTCTACGATCGGAAGTTTCCAGGCACCTACAATGCGCGGCGCGACAACCTGGAAGGGTTCTGGTCCCAGGCCTACGGTACTCACCATGCCGTGATGTGGGTGGACAGCTTTTTTGAGAATGTGCCCACTCATCTGTTTGAGAAGCGCGCGCTCACGGACGGCGAGAAAGAAACCAACACGGTGCTGCACTTTGAACCCAAGCCCGCGGAGCCGATGATTGTCGCCTGTCTGTGGTCGCATTGGACGGGCACGGACGAGCCGGAGCTGGACTCATTCGCGGCCATTACCGATGAGCCGCCGCCGGAGATTGCGGCGACGGGGCATCAACGCTGTATCGTTTCCCTGCAATCCAACAACGTGGATGCCTGGCTGGCCCCCGCCGGCGTGCCGAAAACGCGGCTCGAGGAAATATTGAGTGACCGCAAACCGGTGTACTACGAACACCGAATTGCCGCGTGAGCTTCAGGTGGAGGGCACGGCCTCGGCAGATGAAGGCCAGGGGTGATCCAACTTGCTGCTGAAAATCGCTTCGGCATTGGCCTTGTCGAGCGACCAGTCGCCGTGATTGATTTCAGCCTCAAGCTGGCCGGGGGCCCAGCCCGCGTGCCCGATGAAAATCCGTAACCCGTCCATGGGTTTTGCCCAGGCGAGCAGGCTCACCAGCAGCGCACGGCTCGAGCTGATATAGACATCGTCAAACGCTTTGAATGCGTTTTTCGGTGCCTTCGCGGCCCGAACGAGAAACCAGACCGTGTCTACTTCGACGGGGCCACCGAAGTAGATCCGGGCATGCACCTTCCCGAGCTGCCGCTCGAGATCCGGAAACAGGGACGACACGCTGAATCGGGTCGGCCGGTTGGTAATGAGGCCGATCGGGGCGGGACCCAGGTTGTTCAGGACCAGTACCGCGGAGCCCGCGAAATTATCGTCAGGCAGCTCGTTTTTGGCGGTAATGACAATGGCAGTCAGAGGGGGTTTTCCGGCCGCCGGACATGCCAGCGGCAGGGCGAGGAGAAGCAGCGCACCCATCAAAAGAATGCACGGCTTCAGCGAAAGCTTGGGGAATCCATTGCTGCTTGCCACGGCCTGCTCCCCGGGTCACGGACCTGAACGGCAGTGTACGGCGCGAAGAGCACAATGGCGATTTCACACGAGAACGCGTTCTATGCCTCCCGCATTGGCCATGCGAACGTACTGCGGCAGCCAATCCGTTCCCAGAACGTGCTTCGCGATCTCAACAACAATGTAGTCCGCATCGAGCGGAACATCCTGTTGGTAGCGAGCAAGGCCCTGCAGGCAGGAGGGGCATGACGTCAGAATCTTGACGGGGCCGGTGGCGCCGTTGAGGCGCAGGTCCTCGACACCCTGTTTGAGCTCCTGCTCCTTGCGATAGCGGACCTGCGTGGCGATGTCGGGGCGCGTGACCGCGAATGTGCCGGACTCACCGCAGCAGCGGTCATTTTTCAGCACCCGGCCGTTCACCTTCGAGTTCACCAACTGGTTGACGACCTTCATCGGGTCGTTCTGTTTGATCGGCGAATGACACGGATCGTGGTACAGGTAGCGCACGCCCGTTACGGACTCGAGCTGCACGCCTTTTTCGAGCAGGTACTCGTGGATGTCAATGAGGCGTGAGCCCGGGAAAATCTGGTCGAACTCGTAGCCGGCGAGCTGGTCGTAGCAGGTGCCGCAACTCACCACGATGGTTTTGATGTCCAGGTAGTTCAGGGTGTTCGCGACACGATGAAAGAGCACGCGGTTGTCCGTGATTATCTTGTTGGCCTTGTCGGTCTCACCGCTGCCGCGCTGCGGATAGCCGCAACACAGGTAGCCCGGCGGGAGAACCGTCTGGACTCCAACATGCCAGAGCATCGCTTGCGTCGCGAGGCCGACTTGAGAGAACAGGCGCTCTGAACCGCACCCCGGAAAGTAGAACACTGCCTCGCTGTCTGCCGAGGTTCGAGCCGAGTCACGAATGATCGGCACGTACGCCCGGTCTTCGATATCGAGAAGCGCCCGCGCCGTCTTGCTCGGCAGGCCACCCGGCAGTCGTTTGTTGACGAAGTGCACGACCTGCTCACGGATGGGGGCGCGGCCGGTGGTTGCGGGCGGTTGGCGGGTCTGTTGGGCCGCGGGACGCTGGAAAACGCGGCTTGCCAAACGCTGGGCCTTGTAACCCACCCCAACCATCGCCATGCGCGCAAGCTTGATGGTCTCGGGATTGGTGGCTTCCAGGAAGAACGCCGCAGCCGCCGCGGCGGGGCGAAACCGCTTCTTCCCCATACGGCGCAGCAAATCCCGCATGGCCATCGACACATCGCCGAAGTCAATATCAACCGGACAGGGCTTCTCGCAGCGATGACAGACGGTGCAATGATCCGCGACGTCGCTGAACTCATCCCAATGCTTGATCGAGATGCCGCGACGGGTCTGTTCCTCGTAGAGGAAGGCCTCCACGAGCAACGAGGTCGCCAGGATCTTGTTGCGGGGTGAGTAAAGGAGGTTGGCTCGCGGCACGTGAGTCGCACAGACGGGCTTGCACTTGCCGCATCGCAGGCAGTCCTTTATGGAGCTGGCGATGGAACCGATCTCCGACTGTTGCATGATGAGTGACTCATGCCCCAGCAGATTGAAGCTCGGCGTGTAGGCCCGCTGCAGGTTGCCGCCCGGAAGCAGTTTGCCCGCGTTGAAGCGGCCGGCGGCGTCGATCCGCTGTTTGTACGCTCGAAACTCCGCTGTCTCGGCCTCTGTCAGGAATTCGTACTTCGTAATCCCGATGCCATGTTCGCCCGAGATGACGCCGCCGAGGTCGCGAGCGATGCGCATGATGCGCTCCACCGCCGCGTTCGCCTCCTGCAACATTCCATAGTCGTCGGAGTTGACCGGGATGTTTGTGTGAACATTGCCGTCGCCGGCATGCATGTGAAGGGCAACGAATACCCTGCTTTTCAGCACGCGCGCGTGGATCGCATCACACTCCGTGAGCGCGGCCGCCAGGGGACCCACGAGGATATTGGCGAGGGCCTGCCGCACATCGCGCTTCCAGGAAATGCGCAAAGTCTGATCCTGGACGACATCGATCATGCGAACGTTCTGATCTGCGCGGACACGCAGATCAAACGACTCGAGGAGAGCCGTCGAGCCGTGTCCGCGCAGTCGCTCACGGACCTCGCTCACCGGATTGTCGAGGCACTCGAGCACGAGCGACCAGAGGGCGCGCCCTGCACGAACCACCGCCAGGGCTTCATCGATACGGCCACCGATGAGCTCTCGTCGCGCGGTACTTCGGCGGAATCCGCATCCTGCGTCTTGCCAACCGGAACGGGTCCGGACAGGTAGGCTTCGATCTCATTGAGCATTTGCAACTTGTTGCGGGTTGAGAGCTCAATGTTGATTCGTTCGATGGCGTCGGTGTAGTCCCCCATACGCTCCAGGGGAATAACGACGTCCTCGTTGATTTTGAAGGCGTTGGTGTGCCGGGCAATGGCCGCAGTACGCGCGCGGTCGAGCCAGAACTTCTTGCGAGCCTCGGGGCTCACCGCAATGAAGCCCTCCCCGCCACGCGCGTTGGCCAGGCGAACCACTTGTGATGTGGCAGCGGCCACGGCATCAGCGTCGTCGCCTACGATGTCGCCGAACAATGCAAGTTTGGGGAAGGCACCGCGCTTCGACTTCGTTACGTAGCCGACGGCTCGCAGATATCGGTCGTCCAGATGCTCGAGACCCGCGAGTTGAACGCCGGTCCGCGCTGTCTCAGAGTCCAGGAAACGCTTGATCTCAACAATGGAGGGAATGGCCTGGCGCGCCTGGCCGAAGAACTCCGAGACAGACGGTGCGGACGTGCTTGGGCATCCGGTGCAACACCCAGCGCGCGGCTGTGATGAGCCCATCGGTAGCCCTCTTTCTGTATGCCCGGAAGTCCACCCAGGAACTTGTCGGTCGCATCTTTGCCGAGCCCCGCCTTGCGGAACGCGCGACCCGGAATTGAAAGCCGTTCGGTTCTGAGCACGGACGCTTTGTCAGGCGTTTTGCGGCCGTCCTTCCAGGTCAGCTCGAACTCCGCCACTTCAATGTCGTGGATTTTCCCGAGGTGTGTGCGAAAGTCGAGCCACCTCAAGCCAGTTGCCCTCAGGGTCGACCATGCGCCACCACGCCAGGTTGTCCACCGCTGTGCCCCACAGGACAGCCTTCTTTCCTCCCGCATTCACCGCGACATTGCCGCCGATGCAGGAAGCTTCGGACGAGGTTGGGTCCACGGCGAACACGAGCTCGGCTCGCTCGGCGGCATCACTGACGCGCTTGGTTACAACTCCCGCGCCCGACAGGATGGTTGGAACCGGGCGGCGGACACCCGGAAGCGCCAACAGCTCCACGTTGGAAAGCTCCTCGAGCTTTTCGGTGTTGATGACCACCGACCGCGGCGTGAGAGGAATCGCGCCACCCGTATAACCCGTGCCACCCCCACGTGGGATGATTGTGAGCTCGAGCTCACGCACACGCTCGCACGAGGCCCGGAATCTCCGACTCTTCGTCCGGACAAAGCACGACGAAGGGGTATTCAACGCGCCAGTCGGTCGCGTCGGTCACGTGTGAGACGCGCGCCATCGCGTCGAAGCGGATATTGTCGTCCCGCGTGTGGCGTCCGAAGAGGCGCTTCGCCTTGCGGCGCAGCTTTGCTACTTCGTCGAATCGAGAACGGAATCGGTCAACCGCGGCGGCGCCAAGGTTCAGAAGCTCTTTGACTTTCGCATCCCGATCCGCATCGTCGCGGTCCCGGCGTTGATCAACCTCCTTCAGCCGGTGTCGGAGCGCGTCTACCAGGAGCTCGCGCCGACGCGGGTTATCGAGGAGATCGTCCTCGAGGTAGGGATTACGCTCGACGACCCAGAGGTCGCCCAGGACCTCGTAGAGCATGCGGGCGGACCGGCCGGTTCGGCGCTCGGAGCGCAGCTCGTCGCTGAGCTGCCAACCCGCCTCTCCCAGCAGGCGGGTGATGATCTCGCGATCGGAAAAACTGGTGTAATTGTAGGGAATTTCTCGGAGGCGGGTCATCGGGGCCGTGCTGAATGGGGGTCGAATCCGCCATTTTAGCGCGAACGGAGGGTTGGGCCCGCTATCGATTGGTAATGGTCAAAGCACCGGAAGTTGATCACGGGCGTGCGCGTGCCGAACCGCACTGGCATGATGCATTGGGGCGTCGGCCCATCACAAAAAGATCCCGGGGGAGCTGAATGAAGTCGTGCTGGCGGAAAATTGGCCTCTTTTTGATTTCGGTTGTCGGCATGGGCGCGGCTGCCGCGCAAGAGAAGGATGTTTCGACAATCGTGGGGCGGGCGCTCGTCTCTCCTCCCCTCGCGGAGGATCTGCGCAGATTGACCGATGAGGTGGGTGGCCGCGTTTCCGGAACACCCGCCATGGCACGTGCGATCGACTGGGCCAGCGCCGCTTTTCGCAGCGCTGGGGTCGAGACCCACACCGAACATTACCGGATGCCTCTCACGTGGGCCGAGGGCGCGACCCGGCTCGAGATCCTCGGCGGGTCGGCATTTCCGGTTACTCTCGTTTCGGAAGGTTGGTCGTCACCGACACCGGCTGGGGGCATCGAGGCCGAGCTGGTGCATATCGGCGATGGGACGGAGGTTGACTTTTCGCGCGCCGCTGGGCGCACCCGCGGCGCGATCCTGCTCGTTGACGCCCCGGTGATCCAAACCTGGGAGGATCTCGACAACGAGTACAACCGTGCGCTGCCGATCAAACACAGAGCCGTGGAGGCGGGCGCTCGCGCTGTATTGTGGACCTCCGCTCGCGATCATCGATTGCTATATCGGCACACGGATACGGTTGACGGCGAGTTGTCGCCGTTGCCTATGGCAACTGTTGCGCGGGAAGATGCGATGCGACTCGCCCGGCTCGTCGACACCAGGTCGGCTCCTGTGCGAGTGCGCCTCACGATGCCCAATGTCATCGGCGGTCCGGTCGAAGAGCGCAATGTCGTTGGTGAGATTCGCGGCAAAGAGAATTCAAACGACTTCGTGGTGTTGGGCGCCCACCTGGATTCCTGGGACCTTGGTACCGGTGCGCTGGATAACGGGTGCAATGCGGCGCTGGTGATCGCGGTGGCGCGCGCCATCCAGTCGTCTGGATTTCGTCCCCGACACAGCATCCGCTTCGTGCTCTTCAGTGGCGAAGAAGTCGGATTCCAGGGCTCGCGCGCCTACGTGAAGGAGCATCGAGCTGAGCTCGACCATCTTCGGGCCATGATCGCGGTCGACGACGGCGGTGGTCGAGTCACGGGATTCTCGCTCTCGGGCCGCCAGGATGCGTTGGAGTCGCTCACTGAGCTGCTGAAGCCGCTGCCGACCCTCGATGTGGGCCGGTTGAGCCTGGCGGGGAGCCTCGGCACCGACAATGTCGATTTCATGTTGGAGGGCGTGCCGACCTTGATTGCCGACCAGGAGCCGGCCACCTACATGCAGAACTATCACGCGGCTTCGGATACTTACGACAAAGTTGATTTGCACCAGTTGGCGCAGAACGCCGCGGCGATCGCAGCGGTTGTTTATGAAATTGCAGACCGGGCGCAACCGCTGGGCGGGCGTTTGTCACGTGCGCAAATTACGCCGCTGCTCGAGAGTACCGGTATCGAGAAGGCAATGAAGACCGAGGGGCTGTGGCCGGCGTGGGAGGCGGGTACGCGCGGGCGTGAGAAATAAACCGCGGGCCCCTCATGGGCCCGCGGTGGATCCGACGTTCCAGTCGGCCAATTGACTGGACCTACGGATTGCCCTGTCCCGACAGGAACCTGAGTGAGTAGGTGTGGCGCTTTTCGCCGTCCCCTGCAAATCGCAACGTGACAGGCACGCTCTCGCCCGAATTCAGGACTCCCTCGTGCAGGAACAGTCGCCGGTAGGGAGGCCCGTCCTTGGTCGTGCCGCTGGCATTCAGCAATCGGGCGCCGGGCGGCAATCCTTCAACAATTACGAGCAGATGCGTGTCGATCGCAGATGAGCCACTGTTTGTAATTCGCAGCTGGCCCTCATGGGTGCGCGAAACCACCAACTGAGAGGTGACGTCCAGGAATTCGAGTCCTTCGTCACGACGCGCCAGGGGGTCATTGTCATCGATGGCGAGACCGCTGAGCATGAAGCCATCCTTGGCACCCAGGGCAGCCAGGTCCGGGCGGTACTTCGAGTACGTGAGATCGCGTACGTTCGGTTGGAAGGTGTCAGTGGACGAATCGGGATCGAACTTCACGAAATCGCGATCGTACAGAGCGTTCTCGAGGAAGTCCGTGATGTCGTCAACCTGCCGTGCGGAGAGCCCCAGACCCCGTGGCGACCCAGGTCCACGAGGATGCGTGAATCGGGCGGATAAGGTGGGCGATGCTCCCGCGGTCGGGTCCTGAGGGATACCCGCGTTGAAATATTCCACTACATCGCGCACTTTGGTGAACGAGCCGTTGTGGAAGAAGGTACGGCCAAACTTGAGCTGTCGCATCGTCAGCGAACGGAACTTGTAGGCGTCGTCCGGGTTGTGCGTGATCTCCTGCCGCCCAACATCTTCAGCATGATAGGGGAAGTTGTCCTTACCCAGCTTCGCGGGATCGAGATGGCCTCGGGCGAGAGCGTTCAACGCCTGGACCGGGTGATCGCCAATGCCGACATTGATGAAGTTCTCGTCGACGAACTTGCCGATACCGGCGACGTCGGGATCGTTGGATTGCTTGTTGAGCATCGGTCCGCTGTGACAACTGACGCAGCCGGCGCCGCCTGCCGTGGCCTTGGTAAAGAACAGTTGCGCGCCGCGCTGCTGAGCCGGCGTCAAAGCCCGGTTATCTCCGGCGAGGAACCGATCGAACCGGGTGTTCCGCGTAACCACCGTGCGCAGGAAGGTCGCCTGCGCCCGGAATTCAGTTTGATCGTTCACCAGCACCGTCATGTCATGACTGGCATCCGCCTGGGCGGCTTCCTCCGGGAACGCGTCCCGGAACAGTTTCACGAACGCGGGGATTTTCAGCAGCTCCGCCGACTGAAAGTTGAGCATGCGGTGAGCGTCGAGCAGCAGCAGCGTCAAGTTCTCCTGCGCGGGGTCGGTGAACGGGTTGAGTGAGCCGGGCGTAGACTGCGGCTCGCCCGCGAATCCACCCAGCAGGAGGCGGTTGTTGAAGGCAAAGCCAATCAGGCCCGGCGACTCGCGTCCGACGCTGTCGAGCTCGTCGAGTCGACCGGTCGCGAGCAAAGCCTGTGGCTGCGGCTGGTGGTAGAAGTTGGCCGGGCTCGTTACGACCCGCTGGCCATTGATCGAATCAACATCGGTCAAAGTCGGAAGCGCATCGACCAGCAGGTCGCCGGGGAAGATGGGAGCGCTGCGTTGTTTTGTCAGGATCGATTGGGGCCGGCGGCGGGGAATGAAGTTGCCGTACTCGTCGGTGTATCCGCGGCCCTCGCCGCCGACGTTGAAGTTGAGCAGCTGACCGGCCTTTCCCGCAGCCTCGCCGATGTGGCAGCTGCCGCAGGAGCCGGTCTGCTTCGTCGCTTTGATGATCGCCGCGATGTTCGGATCGGAGGCGCTCACTGTTCCGCCGAAGGCCGTCCCCGCAGGCAGATCTACGGGCTGACCGCTGTTGATATCGATGCGCGCGGTGCGGACCGGGTCGTGGAAGAGCATTTTGCCGAGGAAACGCTTGGCTTCGGTGGTCGCGTAGCGTGGATTCACGGTTCCGTCCGCCTGCCGCGGCAATGGAATCTCCGCGTTTGTGGCCGGCACCTGCAGATTCTTGATGCCGCCGACCTGATCGCTGATGTATTCGCGCAGTCTCTGCGCGTCGTAGGGATCGTCTTGCGCGTGCACCGCTGTTTCACTCACGAGCGTCAGGCAGAGGATGCTCGCTCCGAGCATCGAAGCGGCGCCTGCCATGACGAATGGGCGCGAGGGGCGATGGCGCTTGCGCCTGTTCGGACCTGATGTATGACTGCCTTGCGAATCCATGAACACGATCTCCTCCCGGGCCGGACGGCACGCCGCGGCCGTTTGTGCCTTTCAATGCGACGGACTTCTCACGGCCTGCCGAGGGCGACCGCGCCGGCACTGTGAGACCTCAGGCCAGGGATGTCTTCCAGGATTCGACGGGCGGTCGTGGGTAGCGCAGCGGAAATCTGAACGAAACGCGCCTCACTCGGACGCGCTGGAGTCACTTCCATACCGGATCGCGGACGGAGTCCTGCCCATGAACTGTCGAATCACGGTCGCCATGTGCTGTTGGCTCGAGAATCCACATTCGACAGCGACCTCGGCCAGAGAATACCGGCTCGCCGCCAGGAGACGCCGGGCGGCGTCAACTCGCTTCTGAAGAATATAACGGTGCGGCGTGCAGCCGAAGGCTGCCCGGAACGAAAGCCCAAAGCGCCCGACCGTCATACCTGCCAGCGCTGCCAGCTCAGACACGTAGATCGTGCTTCCGAGATGTGCGCTGATGTAGTCCCGCACCTTGTCGAGCGCCGTTGGCCCCAGTGTTGGAGTAAGTTGATTCGGCGAGCGCGCGAGCTCGGCGACGATCAGGTGAGCAAGCGCGAGTGATGCATTGTCAGCGAGCGAGCCGCCCGCCATGACCGACAGCTCCAAAGCATCAATCCAGGATTTGATGTGCCTGAGGTGCGCATTGAGCAGCGGACGGTCCCGATGGAGCATGGCACCCTGGCCGTCGGCGAGCTCATCGAGCAAACCATCGCGAAGGTAGATATTCAAGTGTCGACTGCACTTCGATTTGATCCAGTGTGCGTCGCTGTGAGCTGGTGTGAAGAATAGCGAGTGGCGGCGGCCTGGAATATTCGCGGCTGCGGTCGAGGCTATCCCGCCGATGACGGCCGCGTCGACGAGATTGATGGACAGGCGCGGCACGCCCACCGCCGCAATCTTCAGGTCGTACGGTGGGGATTCGTACAGTGCGACGTAGACTTCGCGGCTTCTAACACCAGAAGTTGCATCGATTCGACGCCCGCCGGTGTTTTGCAGAGCGCCGTCGTAGATGGCGGCGCTGCGCAGAGTGGGATGCGCACCGATCCGCGTTACCGATTCTGGATCGAATGACAAGCAGGCGCCCTGAGATGGCTGACAACTGCAGGTAAGACCGGGTCGAAGCCTCCATTATTTCGCCGCGGCATTGTTCGGTTTTGCCGAAAGGTGGGGCTGTCCGATTCCAAGCAGAGCGGTGGGAACCTATAGTAGGGGAACATCGCTGGTGGGCATTCGGTCCGCCTGCCGGCCATAACAACGGAGAATCACCATGAGCCCCCGTCTTGCTGCTTCCGTATTTTGCCTGTTCTCCGCGTTGGCACTCGGGGCGACAAACCCCGCTGAAGTTCGTCTGACGCCGGATGAGATGGACTCGATGCAGGCGCACAATGCGGGTGCTGGCACGTCCGGTGTGTCCGGAATCAGAACGACTGTGATTCAGGGCGACCCGACCGGGCCGGGGAGCTACACGATCCGGCTCAACGTTCCAGCCAATACCAGGATTCAGGCACACACGCATAGGGATAATCGGTCCGCAGTCGTGGTAGCCGGCACGTGGTACTTCGGTTACGGGCGTGCGGCCAATCGTGAGCAGGAGAAGGCGCTGCCGGTGGGCAGTTTTTATACGGAGCCGGCGGGTGTTGCGCATTTTGCTGAAACGAAAGAGACGGCGGTTGTTGTGTACATCACCGGGCAGGGGCCGACCGACACCGTCTATGTAGAGAGTCCGCGGTAGGTCGGATTCACTGCACCGTTCTTCATTTGAGCACTCCGATGGTGTGCAGCCACTGCTCCACCAACTTGGGCCATTGGCCGATCGGTAGATTGGTTGGTCTTAGCCCGAAGGCATGGCCTCCTTGTGAGTATAGATGCAGCTCAACGGGAACACCTGCATCTTTGAGCGCGAGGTAATACGCGAGCGAATTGTTCACACTGTCTACGGTGTCATTTTCTGCCTGCACCAGGAAGGTGGGTGGCGTCTGGTGATTGACAGGGACATTCGGGTTTAGGTCCAAAGTCTTGCCGTCGACCCACAGATGGCCCGGATAGAGGGCGACGGCAAAATCCGGGCGACAACTGTCCTCATCGGCGGCATCGACCGGTTTGTAGAGACGTCTCTCGTATTTTGTACTGGCTTCGGCGACGAGATAACCGCCGGCTGAGAAACCCATCACGCCGATTTTCTGCGGGTCGATATGCCATTGGACGGCGCGATGTCGCAGCAGGCCGAGCGTTCTCTGCGCGTCCTCGAGAGCCTGTGTCGGAGTGGCGAGATTGTCCGGCCGGCATTTGCAATGCCAGTCATACGGGAGGCTCGGGACTCGGTAGCGCAGCAATACGCAAGTGATTCCCTTTGAAATCAGCCAGTCACAGATTTCGGTGCCTTGCAGATTGATGGCCAGGCCTTCAAAGCCGCCGCCGGGAAATACAACGATTGCGACTCCGGTATTGTCTCGCGCGGGTGAATAGACGGCCATGGTGGGACGCACGATGTTGGTCCAGTCAGCTTGTGGACCCGGAGCAGATTGAGCGTCTGGTGGCGTGCGTGGCCAGATGAGTATTTGTGCGGGACCGGGAGTGGGTTGTTCCGCGGCATCGGATGCTTGCGATTGGGCGCATGCGAGCACAAACATAAAGGCAACGATGTTTGATTTGCGCATGAGCTCGGCCGCCGGGACACTGGGTGACGGGCTGGTGGATATCAGGCCCTGGATCAGGGGGAGTGTGCGCGTGCTTTCTGGCGGAATGATGGGTCAATTCTGACGAATTGTGGCGGAAGTCCTCCATCCTGTGCCGCGACCGCCTGCCGAGCGACGTTTCACTGAGAAAATAGCAACAGCGCGTAAATGTGCGCCGCGTCAAAAAACGCCTGCGCCCAAGTCGCAGATTCGCCGGAAGGCTTGCGGCAGCCCTTCAGAACTGCGAACCGCGTCTCAACCCGCAAGGTGGTAATCGGAGGCGGGTAACATAAGTGACACGCGTTCTGTCGGAACATCCATCAGGTAAAGAGCCCGTGTCATGAACCGGCCCCCGTCAGGAAGCCGACATTGTTGGTCATGTCTGAACGCCGCGCAGCAGAAAAGCCACCTTTACCCAAGGAGGCCCGGCCGCGCGCTCATTCCAACCGCCGATTCCTGTGGGGACTGTTCGCACTGCTGATGATCTGCACTGGCGCGCAGGCGCAACAGTTCGGTTTCCGGCCCTACACGCCCACCGAAGGCCTCACCAATCTGGCGGTCGGTCACCTTGCCTTGGGGGCCACCGGAGACCTGTGGGTCGGCACGGATGGAGGGTTGTTTCGCTACGACGGAACGGCGTTCGAGCCCATTGACACGGCGAGCGGATTGCCGCCCGACCAGGTCGGTGGCATTCAGACCGACCGCTGGGGTGGTGTGTGGGTCAACCTGGTCAGAGGCCTGTATACCCGACCGCCAGGATCGAGCCGATTCGAAGCTGTGAGCGTACCGGGCGGTGATGCCAGGGTGGACTTCAGGACGCCGGTTGCCATCCTGGATGCCAATCGGATTCTGGCCATCAGCAGCGGTCAAATCATTCAACTTCAAAGGGATCGCGATCACTGGGTGTCGAAGGCCTACCTCGATCCCGGCCAGACAGTGCAACTGGCTCGCTTGGGAGCCGTGCGCCGGCTCTGGCTGGACTCCGAAGGCACGCTATGGCTGAGCTGCGGCAGACAGATATGCAGCATCAGCGACAACACCGTGCGCGAATGGCATGCGGTCGATGGCGTTGCCGAAGACGACTGGAATAGCTATCTGGAAGATCGCGACGGCCGTTTGTGGGTGAGAAGTCCGCAACATTTGCTGGTACGCGAGCGCACCTCGAAGACGTTCATGCTCCGGGATCCTCCGCAGCCGGAATTGGGCGAGATGCGCGACGACCTCGCCATGATGTTGGATCCCGACGGGCGCGTTCTCGTGCGCACGGGCGCGGGCCTGGCCCGCTGGGACAATGGACACTGGAAGCAATTTACATTCGCCAATGGACTGCCTGCCGCGTCGATTTCAACAATCCAACTCGATGCGGAAGGCAACATCTGGCTGGGCATGAACGGCTTGGGGCTTTGGAGGTGGCGCAACTACGACCGCCTCGAGTCGTGGACCCGGACGCAGGGACTCGTGTCCGACAAAATATGGAGTCTGTTGCGCGACCCGGACGGAAGACTGCTGCTGGGTACCAGCAACGGCTGTCAGATGCTCGATGAGCAAACGGGTCGAGCGGTCGCCTGCCCTGTGGAGGGATTACCGCGACGAGCGCTGCGCGCGATCGTTGTGGACGGGACCAAAGCTCTCTGGTGGGGCTTCACCAACGGGGAAATCTGGAAAAGCCGCCGGGGCGAAGCTCGGGCGCATCTGGTGTTCGCCGCGGATGCCAATCGACCAGAGATCTCGACGATGTACTTCGATCGGTCGGGACTCGGATGGGTCGCCGCGTTGGACGGTGGCCTGTTCCAATTCGACCCTCAATCAACACACCTGGAAAAGGTCGCACTGCCCGGGGGTCGGACGCGCATTTGTGACATGGCCGAGGACTCCCGGGGCCGGCTGTGGGTCTCTGGGTCGAAAGGCCTATTCCGAAGGGAAAAGGACAGCTGGACACTGTCCCGAGCCCGGGACCCTGCGGGCACCATAACAGTCTTCGACTCGGTAGCAGGGACACCGGATGGTTACATTTGGGGGGCATCCGACGGTAGAGGTCTCCTGCGAGCCCCCTCTTCAGACTTTGAACGCCGCGAATGGGTACAGGCTGAGATCGTCGCGCACACGTCAGTGTATTTTGTCCGCACCGACTCCCGCGGCTGGATATGGCTCGGGACCGATCAGGGCGTAATTGTTTTTGATGGGCACATTTGGCGACGCTTGGATCAGGAAGACGGTCTCGTTTGGAATGACACGCAGGTGTATGGCTTCCTCGCCGACGGCGATGGCTCCGTGTGGATCGGGACGTCAGCAGGACTGACTCACATCCGCGATCCCGAACATCTCATGAGCGCTCCGCGCCCGTTGGAACTGAACATCGCCAGCGCGCGGTTGGGAACCGAGTTGCTGGAAGCAACGAAAATATCCAAGTTGCCGTGGCGATCCGATAGCGCGTTTGATGTGCACTTGAGCTCGCACAGTTTCTCCCGCTCAGCGCAGACTGAGTTCCGGTACCGGCTCATTGGTTTGTCCTCGAACTGGTTCGGCTCGCGGAGCCCCGAAATTCATGTTCCGGCGTTGAATGCAGGCAAATACACACTGGAGGTCATGGCTGTCGATGCCCCTCACGCCCGCCAGTCCCGAACGCTTGCGCTGACGTTTGAAATTCTGCCGCCGTGGTGGCGCACTCTCACCTTTCGTCTTGCGGTTGTCGCACTCGCACTCACGTTGGTCGCGTTGGCGTGGCGCTGGCAGATTGTCAAACTGCGCGCCCGTCGCAGTGCATTGGAGGCGGAATTCCAGGAACGACAAGCGCTCCTGGAGCGCGCAACGCGCGATGCCCTCACCGGACTGTGGAATCGCGCCACCATCCTCGACGCCCTTACCCGCGAAATGAACCAGGCCCAACGCACCGGGCAACCGCTCGCGGTTGGACTGATCGATGTGGATCACTTCAAACTCGTCAACGACAACTACGGTCACCTGTGCGGGGATGAGGTGTTGCGTACGTTGGCGCGCCGGCTGACCGCAATGGTTCGCCAAGGTGACTGGCTCGGACGATACGGCGGCGAGGAACTGATGATGGTTATGGCGGCCAGGGACCGTGGGGAACTGGAGGCCGTCGCCGAGCGACTGCGCAAGTGTGTTGCCGATGTCCCGTTTGTGTTGAATGGTCAGCCGCTGACAGTGACCGTCAGCATAGGAATTGCCCAGTGCACCTCGACGGATGGTCCGGAAAGCGTCATCGCTCGCGCGGATGCAGCTCTGTATGACGCGAAACGGGGCGGCCGCAATCGTGTTTCCTTCGTGACCGCGGTGAATGAGGCCGAAATGACCCCCACCGGGTCACATCGGTATCTGCGTGCGCTGTTGGAAAAGATCAACGGACAGAACGACGAGCCCGCTCGCTCGCGAGCGGGCCGGAATTCCTGAAGGGCGTGCTAGCGCCGGGGTCGGCCGTTCTCGCAGACCTTGGACGCGTCCGCGCGGGTAAATTCCGCGGTCCAGTTGGTCTCCCAGGTTTTGTCATCGAATGAGAACGCCTGCTGCCAACGGGCGTGGTCGTGATCGATCTTGTCCCACATGTAGCGCACTTTCACCGGCCGATGACCCTCTTCGTCCGTTGCGTAGAACTCGCCGTGGTCGCCTCGAAATCCGCCGACAACCGGATCGAGCGGGCCGGCCTGGCCGGTTACCCAGTAGATCGACCACTGATGCTTCTCCAGGTCGAATGATCGCACCGTGAGGCCAGCGCGATGCTTGGCGGGCATGTAAAGCTCATCGACCGTGGCCTGGCCATCCAGATAGAGCGAGAGGCACTCGGTGCCGGTGAAGTCCTCCCAGTCGTTACTGCCCACGCCGCGCGCCTTCAAGCGGTGCTGCTTCGTGGTCCAGCCGCCGACAAAGTAGTCGAAGTCATGCATGTTGCCGGTGACCGTGGTCGAGTATCCGGGCGGTACGGGACCGCTCGGCGTGTCAGCACCAAAGGCACTGAAGGCTGTGCATAAACACGCAAGGCAGGAAGTCACCGATCGGCGTGCGTGACGAACGAGATGTTGGCTCATGGATACCACGTCCTTTGACTGCGTTGGCGCCAGTCTATCGGGCCGGACTCCAGGGTCATAACGGTAAGTCTTGACATTCATTTGAAGCGCAGCTTCAAATGGAACCATGCGCAAAAAGTTACCTCCACTGGATTCGCTGCGCGTTCTGGCTGCCTGCATCCGACACGGCAATTTTTCGCGGGCCGCCGCGGAGCTCGGGATCACACCGACCGCTGTGAGTCAGCGGATGCGCGCCCTCGAAGCTGAAATCGGAGTCGAGCTGTTCAAGCGGCATGGGCCCAAGTTGATCACTACCGACCGCGCAATGGCGCTCGGGCAGCGGCTGGAGCAGGCGCTGTCGCTCATGCGCACGGCGGTGGATGACTGCCGCCGCGTCAAACAGCCGCTTCGCGTGACTTGCGCGCCGACTTTTGCCGCACGTTGGCTGGTGCCGCGGCTGGCAACCTATCACTCACTCCCTGGAGCGGACGCAATCGCCCTGGACAACATCCAGGCCGTGCTGCCGGCCGGCAGTTTCGACGTCGCCATTCGAAATGGAGTCGGCCCCTGGCCGGGATACAACGCTGCGAAACTCATGTTGGAGCAGCGCACGCCGATGTTCAGCCCCAAGTTGGCGCCTGGACGCTTGACCGCCAGGTCGCTCCTGCAGATGCCTTTGATCCCCGATCCCGGCTGGCCCGCCTGGTTCGAGCTGGCCGGTGTTGCGAATGCAAAACCCGAGTTCGTCCCAACCCGGTTTCCCAACTACGAGCTCGAGGCGCAGGCGGCGGCTCGAGGCGTTGGCGCGGCGTTATTGTCGCCTGTGCTGTTTGCTGATCTGCGCGTGCAGGGGGTGCTGGTGGATCCGTTTCCTTGGATGTTGGAGGGACCGGGCAGCTATTGGCTACTTTGGGGTGATGAGGCGGCTGAGTGTCATTTTGTCAGATGGATGAAAGCGCAGTTTTCCGAACTGCCACCCGCGCAACCGCAAACAGCAGAGCTGAAGCGGCGGTGACTTCAAAGAGGATGGTTGCGTTCATTGCCCATGAGTGCGCTGAGACGGGTGCCAGGGTGTAGTGAGCGAGGCTGTCGAACCCGAGGACGGCGTATAGGGCGATTGCAATGAGGCCGGCGGCTGTCCAGCCTTTGCGAAGCAGCCAGTAGCCGACGACACCAGTGGCGGCCACTACCAGCCAGGAGGCCAACACACCCAGGGGTGTCAGCCAGGCGGGCATGTTTGGGTAGGAGCCCAGGTACACGGCGTTGTGTAGGAAATGCACGAGGCTTGCGGCGCCGTAGATGAGGATCAGGGGCAGGAGGGTGTGGGCGCGGTTCATGGGGTGGTCTACTCGCTGGGTGAAGTGCGCTCAGTGGCTTTGCGATGGCGCAAAGAGTAGGTGGACTGGGGCTGGCACTGGTACTCGATCACCTATGCGGCTCAGAGCGCCGGAGGTGGGGTCGATGCGGAACGTGAAGAGGTCATTCGTCACCTGATTCGCCGCAATGACGAATTTGCCGGACGGGTCCAAGCCGAAGTATCGCGGCTCGCGCCCACCTGACGGGACGTTGCCAGTCACAACCGGGACACCATCGGGTCCGATGCGAAAGATGGTGATTGTGTTGCTGTCGCCGCGACTCGATGTGTACAGAAACTGTCCGTTGGGATGCAATGCAATTTCGGCCCCGCTCTGCTCTCCCTTCGTGCCGGTCGGTAGAGCCGGTGTCAGAGCAACCTGAGTAAGAGTGCCAAGCTGAGAGTTCCAACGCAGCGTGACCACTGCCGATTTCAACTCCGTCAATACGTACGCCAGCTTTGCATCCTTGGAGAACACCATGTGACGAGGCCCGTAGCCCGCGGGTAAAACGGAAGCTGCGGGATTGTTGGGACTGAGCGTTCCCGAAGCGACATCGAAGCGGTAGACGAAGACCTTGTCGGCACCCAGATCGGTGACCAGCAGGAAGCGGCCGTCCGGCGACTGCACCACTTCATGGGCGTGAGCACTCTCCTGGTGGCCGGTTACCGGGCCGGAGCCCCGCTGTTGGATGGTTTGATGTGCCTGGCCCAGCCGGCCATCGGCTCCAATGGGATAGACCGCGATGGTTCCCGAGGTGTAGTTGGCTACGAACAGCCACTTCCCTGTTGAATCGACAACAAGGTGACAGGGGCTGACTCCTTGGGAGGACACCGAACCCAGCTCTTGCAGAGGCTGTGCCGGGGCGCCGATGGAAAACGCAGTGATTCGATCCGTGCCGGCGGTGGCCGAGTCCTCATTTACAGCGTAGAGGTAGCGGCCGTTCGGGTGCAGGGCCAGAAAGGATGGATTCGACGTCTTTCCTGCAAGCCGAATTTCGCTGAGATGGCCGTTGCCCGTGTCCCAGTGAAAGCTGTAGATACCCGATGAGCCGGTGGTGTGGCCCTCGTCACTCGTATAGGTGCCAATCCATCCGGTTGTGGTCGCTGCCATCAGAGGAATAGGCCATAGCAGCAACCAGGGGGCAAATTTCATGTGTCGATTCCTTCGGGCTCGTGTGCCTTCCAATGCTAGCACCGACCGAGGAGGCGATTTGCGTGATCCTGCGACACTCCTAACAGCGCGAAAGCGAAAGCCACTGCATCGTATGCTTCGCGTAGAATATCGAGATCATCCGGGTCCGGATGCCACCCCGCTGCATCAGCGTAGAGATCTGCGAGCGCGATAGCCGGTGGCAATGCCCGGAGGTTATAGACTCGCTTCTGAGCTTCCGGATCGATAAAGGAGTGGACCTTTTTGAACCACGAGAGCGGGCGTCCATGAATTTCGAACCCATGGAATGATACGTAGCTTCGTCTGGAAAGCACGGCTACCGACAACTGCGCCGGAATCTGCGTGATCCATCCGGCCTCATGCAGAACGGACTCGCCCATCAGGACGACGCTTGGATATTCGAACTGCAACGCCGCGACGCGCAGCGAACTGACCGACTCAGCGACCGATGACCCGGTTCACTGAAAACGGCGGCAGCTGGAAGCTGTGGCCATCGAACGGATGGGCGGTATGAGTGAGTATGTACTCGGAGGTCACCTTCGTGGTCAACGACGGAGCGTGAAGAGACTCAATGGTTCCAGTGCCCATACCGGGATATCGCAAGGTCACCGGATTCGATGAGAGGTTGAGGATGATCCATTCGTTCTTCGCGCCTTTGAAGGACACCCCAGTCACGGCGGGATGAGGCTGCGCTGATTTCGGACGAACCACGGGCGCCCCGGGAAAAGTCACCGCGGAGACGACTTTCGCCTCCTTCAACGCGCCGCCCAACAATGAATAGGCCTGTCCAGTGGCGGTCAAATCGCCGCGCGCCGCCTGGAAGGTCATGTTCCTGGTCTGACATGAGTTCCAGTAGGACGAGGAGTCCTGAAACATCAGCGAGGCGGTGCTCCCTGTAATGTTGTAAACCTCGATCTGGTCGATTGACGGTGTCGACAGGAACTGAACCACCATTTGCGCCTGATAAAGAGCCTCGAGCCAGGTGCCCGTAAACTGCGCATTGGAAGTGCAGTCCTTGAACCCCCCGAACTCGGTGACCCAAACGCGCAGCCTGGCCTTCTCGATCGGCTCAACCTCGCCGGAGACTATCTTTGACCAGTCGGTGAACACGTTACTCAACACAGCATCTGCAGACGTTCCGTTCCAGATGCCTCCGTCAACGATACTGTCGTAGCGATGCAATGTGATCGCATCTACTCCGCGGATTTTCCCAATCACCGCTGCATTCCAGTCTTTCGTCCGTGCATCACCTGATGCAGGGATAGAGCCTACGGCAGCAATCCTTGCGCTGGGAAACTGGCGCTTCAAACTCGCAGTCCAGTCGTTCATCGCGGCTGCGTAGTCCGACGCCTTGGGAAAGGCCTGATCATGATCCGAAAGAGCTCCAGAAGAACTCGTTTCCAAGCTCGAGGTCCTGAACGGGCAGGCTGAGCCCGTGCGCCGCCTGGAGCATGTGAACCTGATTCTCGATGCCTTTCGGCAGATCCGGCCGGCGCAGCACGGCATTGTTCAGGGTCATGACATTCAAGCCATACAGTGGATACGTCCCGGTAGCATTGATGAGACTCGACAGGCTGTTGAGTGTGTCCTGAGTCTTGCTCGCTTTACCGATCGGGTAAACGGTTCCCGCCTGCCAGTCCCAATAGTTGCCGACATCCCCACCCGGAAACCGCACCGTCTGAATACCGACCTTGCGGATCGCGGCTCGCAACCTTGGATCAGTCCACGAGGGCACGGGATTTGAGTAGCTGTTCTCGATGTTGACACCGAAAAAGTGGGCTGGGAGCGAATGAGCAGCCGATTCCGTTGGCACAGCGGAAGTGGAAGTCCCTCGAGCGGCAATCGCAGACAGCGGGCAGAGGATCGTGAGTGCGGCCACTACGCCGGGATGTTGTTTGCAACTGATTGTGCGCATGTTGATGAGAGGCCCTTTCATTGGCTGAGCCGGCGGTCCTTCGCCGGCTGCTGAGGCACCCTTGCGCTCAGAGGTGGCCGGTCACCCTTACGAGGCTGTTCGCTGTCTGGGAGTTGAGCAGATACAGATCGCGAGTCGCGGGGTTCTGGGTCGACGCAGGGTTGCTGGCTTCAAGAAAGCCCGATCCCGAGTCCGCGCGGAAGGTACCGCTGAGTGAGACGGCGGCAGTCGCGGGAAGAGTTCCTATTGTTGCGGTCAGCTGGTTGCTGGTCGTGCTGATTGCCACGAGCGATCCGCCACTGACACCGTCTTCGGTGTACTGATACCCGTTGCTGGGGTTCGTTACAGTCACCGGCGTCAGACCACGTACCTGGAACACAGTCACATAGGGAGTATTTGTCGTTGTGGTGTCATTCGGCCAGGGTTCTTGTTCACCGCCGTTGACGAATGTTGAATTCGCAAGCGGCGCCTGGATTACAGAACCGTCCATGCCCACGATGCCGGACTGTGTGCCACTGTGAGTCACTGTCTTGGCTGTGTTGTCGGTGATTCCGGTCCAAGTCTCGTAGTACACCGCGCTCGCTGTCGCGATGAAGGAACCGCTGTTCTGTGTGCTCGTGCTGACCAGAGTCGTGATTGTATTGGCCGCCGAGAGCGACTCAATGGAATAGCTCCCATTGTAGGCAGCGGCAAAGAGGAGACTCGATCCCTGCACAGGGTAAATCAGATTACCGATTGATCCGGGCTGGGGAGCAACCACCTGAAGCGGAACCGCTGAGCCATCTGCAGGCATGGAGTAGATCTGCGCCGATGCGGGCGTTGAACCGGACGCAGGAGTGTTGATCGCGAAATATAGCGTGTCCGGCGAAGCCGCGAACGAAGCGCCCGAGCTGGTCTGCTTCCAGGTCGGGATTGAGAATAGCGACCCGGATACCGAGCGGGCCGCGTAGTCGACATAGACGATGTTGCCGTCCACCTCGAAGAGCTGTCCGGTCGGATAACCCTGAGTAGTGCCCACGGGCAGCGCGACTGCCGTGCCAATTGGCGCGGAGAACGTGCCGAGCACGATCGGGTTGGCGAAGTTGCTGTCCACCAGGAGCAGGTTGGCGCCGTCCTTGACTACGAAACCGGCGATGCCGCCCTGCGAAGTCCGCACCGTGGCTATCGGCATGTCTGATGCCACAATGGGCGCGCTCGCCGGTGACATTCCAGTCTTCACCATATGAACAACGTCGTCCGCGGTGTTGCACACTCCATCCGGCCCCGGCAGGCGATAGAAGTATGAGGAGTTGGTGGGCGTCTGCAGATCGGCGGTGAAATAGACGCCGACGTAGTCGTAGTTGGCTCCTTGCACCGCGGTTCCTGAAAGGGTGCAGGTGTCATCGACGGTGGCAGTCGCCTCACTCGAAAGCTGTTGCTCGGTCGGTGAGCTGGTCGAGGTCAGATCAACACCGTATATGTGTCCGTCTGAGCCTTTGTAGATTTCGATGCCGGCCGGCTGAGACAACTGAGCGCCAGTCATGAAGTCCAGAGTGCCGCGGAGACTCTGTTTCTTGCCGGCGTAGCTGCTTGCGGCGGCGGCGGCGTATGTACCAGTGGTGTCGTCCGCCCAAGCGGCGAATACGCCAGTGGTTCCAATGTAGCTCACAAGAGGAGGTGGAGACTGACCGTCGCCCGTATCGACCACTTCGGACGAACCACCTCCGCACGCGGACAAACAACTCACAATCGCAACCCCGAGTGTGAGTCCCTTGATAACCTGGGCCATGCTGAATACTCCCTGAACGATGCTGACGCTGTAACAGTTGGTTATAAGAACGACGCGGTCGCGCGGGGGTTGACCGGGTGCAGCATCTATTCGAAGCCGTGGTTGCAATCTCTGACAGCAACTTTCAGGCAGCTTTCACTGGATAGCGGGACCGGCACGGGACCCTGGATCGGCCTGTGAAGGGTCGGTTCGAAATCATCCCAGCGGAGGGAGCAGGACAGGATTATTCTGCGGCGTGATGAACATGACTGAGAGGAGAACGCAAGTCATGCCTTCTGGACCCTTGGCGGGCATCCGCATACTGGAGCTTGTTGGAATAGGTCCGAGTCCGTATTGCGCGATGTTGCTGGCAGACCTGGGGGCCGAGGTGCTGCGTATAGATCGGCCCGGCGGCAGTGACTGGCCCAACGCCATCATGGACAGGAACCGATCTGTGATGGAGGTCGATTTGCACACGGAGGCGGGGCGCGAGCTGTGCCGGCTGGCCGCCGACAAGGCCGATGTGCTCATTGAAGGATTTCGTCCCGGCGTGATGGAGCGTCTCGGCCTCGGGCCCGCGGCACTCCATGCGAGCAATCCCAGGCTGGTCTATGGACGGATGACCGGTTGGGGTCAGAGCGGCCCGTTGTCGGGCGCAGCTGGGCACGATATCAACTACATCGCGCTGACCGGCGCGCTGGCTGCCATCGGCACACCTCGTGGAGGCGATCCGCCCGTTCCACCTTTGAACCTGGTGGGCGATTTCGGCGGGGGTGCGCTGTTTCTCGCATTGGGGATTCTGGCGGCACTCTGGGAGCGGCAACGCTCGGGGCTGGGGCAAGTTGTTGATGCAGCGATTGTTGATGGGGTGAGCTCCATGATGGGCATGTTTGCCGGGTTGGCGCCTGCGTGCGGTGTTTCGCTCGAACGCGAACAGAGTTTGTTGGGCGGAGCCGCGCCATTTTACAGTTGCTATCACTGCGCCGATGGCCTGCCGATTGCGGTGGGTGCGCTGGAACCGAAGTTCTATCGCGAGCTCCTGGACCGGATCGGAGCGCCGGCGGAGCTACATGAGCAGCAGTATGCAAAAGCAAATTGGGAGTCGCGTCGCAAGTTGCTGGCTGAGATCTTCCTACTCAAATCGCGCGCGCAGTGGTGTGAGCTGCTCGAAGGCACGGATGCCTGCTTTGCGCCGGTGTTGACTTTGAGCGAAGCGCCGAATCATCCTCATCTGAGAGCCAGAGGCACTCATATTGAATTCAATGGGATTGCGCATCCTGCGCCAGCACCGAGGTTTTCTCGAACTCCGGGGTCGATTTCTGACAGGGGAGCAGGAACTGAGCTGTTGCGAAGCTGGGGAGTGACGCTCGACTCAGGACCGAGCGTCCCGCCCGCCGGGGGCGGGATTACGTAAATAACCCTCTCGAGAAGGTTACGGCGCCGCCCATTCGCTGTCGCTCAGGAAATCCGCTTGGCCTCGTGGGTGGCCCCGGCGTGAAGTATTAGCGAAGTGACACCCCCATCCTTATTTCTGTTCAGAGTGATACTGAAGCCCTCTTCGGCGAAGAATTCTGATTTCGATTCTGGAAACAATTGGACGGGATCGGCACCGAACGGATC
Organism: Linum usitatissimum; assembly: GCA_030674075.2. Classification (NCBI taxonomy): domain Eukaryota; kingdom Viridiplantae; phylum Streptophyta; class Magnoliopsida; order Malpighiales; family Linaceae; genus Linum; species Linum usitatissimum. The sequence continues at coordinate 31,496 of JAUJYP020000705.1, forward strand.
CGCCTGCAAATACAGTCGCCCTTCTCTCAGAATCAGTTTGATCAGAACCCTATCTCCGTCCGTCGTCTGATAGACGCCTGGATAAGGTGATAGTGTTGACGTAGCAACTGGAACGGTCGTCTTCTGTTGGGGCTCGAAATCGGGCCATGCATACTCTCGTGCGACAGCGCGACGAATTTCCCCGATTATGGCGTCACCACTGTCGGCGTTCGTCATGATGACAACACCTTGCCCAGAATCGACGTAAGCCTCGAAATCACACCGAAAGCCTTCGTTTGAGCCCGCGTGACTGAAGCGCAATGGGTGATCCTTGGCCGCAAGCGCCACACCCAAACCCCAATCGTCTTTTTGATGCGTCAGCATCTGACGGGCCATGTCCTTTGAGAGCAGCTTGCTCGAGGTCCCCGCATAGTCCTTTTGCACCTCGATCGCTGCCAGCGCCAGATCGGACGGCGTCGTCCACAGTCCGGCGGCAGCCATTTCGGGGTAGGTATGAAAATTACCCGCTATGGGCGTGCCGTCGCTCTCGTAACCGGTGGCAGCCCCTCCCCCTGAGACTCATCGGCAACGGCTGCGCAAACGTACTGTGCGACATGCTCAAGGGCTGCAGAACTTCCCGGTCGAGAATATTGGGGAAGGAATCACCCGTGACTTCGGTAAGGAGCAACTGCAGGATGCTGTACCCACCGCCTGAGTACTTCCAAATCGTTCCGGGAACTGTATCAACTATGACGGGTTTCGAGTTGGCGGGCTTTTCGCCGTTGAGAATTTGAGTAATTGTTGGCAGAGGATCGCCAGCCGGATATCCATCAAATCCGGCGACAGTCAACCCAGCGCTGTGGCTCAGGATGCGGCGCAGAGTGACTTTTTGTTCCTTCGTCAATACGTTGTCGGGGACTTTCCAACCCTTGAGCTTCACATTGACGTCTTCGTCGAGACTCAACTGCCCTGCCTGCACCAACCTCAGCGCCGCCAGAGCTGAAATCGACTTGCTGATTGATGCCGCTTGAAAAAGCGTCTCCGAGGTGACTGGACTCATCCTCGATACATCCGCATAGCCGTACGCACGCGTCCATTGGACCTTTCCCTGAGCAAAAAAGGCGATGCTGACTCCCGGAACCGCGTAATGCCTCATCCGGTCGATGAGCTTCATTTCATGGACGGGTTGGCCGGCAATGAGAATTCCCGGCAGCAAGCCGTTCTCGATTGCATGAATGTGCCTTGGATCGGCGGCGAGGCTTACCGGGTTGGCCGCGGCAGTGTCGGCAAGTGCGCGGCCTGATATCCAGGTGGATAGACAAATGAGCAGCACAGTTGAAGTTGTGAACGCTCTTGTCATGCAACTCTCGAATTGGGGCAGATACGCGTGGTCGCGCGCTCATGATACCTCCAGCGCAAGATATCGACACTATGCTGGCGCCGGGTTATTAGTGCACGAATTTTGCGATGGTGAACGCGAGGCCTGCTGCAGTCAGGACGGTTGCGATCATCCATT
>JAUJYP020000706.1:0-33427 GCA_030674075.2 Linum usitatissimum
TTAAGAAAGTTTTGTGGTATGAAATTTGATGGCCAACGTATTTCAATGTGGTCTAAAGCAATGTTTTCTTTAAAGCAATGTTTTCATAACCGTATAAGCACAATATTGAAAGTTTAGTGTTATGAAATTTGATGGTTCAACTTCGTGGTTTCGTTACTTTTTATAACTAGTTGTATTGAAGAAAGAAAATATATGTAACAATGAAAAAAAAATAACGCACGTATGAATGAATAATCAAACCAAGATAATACTCATTGTATCTAGAACTAAAAAGTAGTTAAAAATCCTAAAATTTAGATTTCATATATCTATAATTATATGCGTAAGTATGACCGTATTTCCTATAAGAATTTATATCTTAAAAAAGTATATAACCTAAAATTAAGATATGTATATGATATAATTCTAATTTTTTAATGATATTTTTATTATTAATTGAAAAAGTAAAAATTTATTAAAAATAAATAAACTTATTTGTTTAATTAGATTGATGTTAATTTAGATAATACTATTTGCAAATTGTGTTATATAATTATGAAATGTAAAAATATAATCCAAGATTTGTTTCCAACATAGTAATTTAGGATATGCTTGCATTGCTAGAGTATTTAATTTGATGTCTTGATTTCTTCTTGTAGATTCACATGTGGTCAAATCCAACTAAAAATGAATATGAACTTCTTATATTCTAAAGTGGTAATGTATACAATGATGAGTCAACCGATGCTAAGTATGACGCGTGGTAATTAATAATGTTCCTACACATCAAGTATGAGATAGTCGGGTGCATATATCTATCTACATGCCCTTTTACTGGTAACGTCTCACCTTAATTGGCTATATTTATGAAAAGTGAATAATTTAGGATTCTCCACTCTTGTGAAATGGAGTACATATCAGTTTAAAGCAATATTACTTAACCGCACTTACCACAATATTGGAAAGTTTAGTGTTATGAAATTTGATGGTTCAACCGTGGTTTTGTTACTGCTTAAATTAGTTGTAATAATAAAGAAAAAATATATGTACCAACTAAAACCAAAAATAACGTACGGATGAATGAATAATCAAACGGATAATACTGGTTGTATCTAGAACTAAAAAGTAGTTAAAATCCTAAAATTTAGACTTCATATATCCATAATTATATGCGTAAGTTGCACTGTATTTCCTATAAGAATTTATATCTTAAAAAAGTATATAACCTAAAATTAAGATATGATATGATACAATTTAATTTTTTAATGAAATTTTTATTATTAATTGAAAAGTATAAATTTATTAAAAATAAATAAACCTATTTTTTTAATTAGACTGATGTTAATTTAGATAATACTATTTGCAAATTGTTATATAATTATGAAACATGTAAAAAATACAATCCCAACTTCGAGCCTAACATAGTAATTGAGGATATGTTTGCATTGTATATTTAATTTGATGTCTAGATTTCTTCTTTTAGATTCGTAAAGTAAATCCAACTAAAATGATATGAACTTCATATATTCTAGTGGTAATGTACAATGATGAGGTTGACCGATAAGAAGTATGGACGCGTGGTAATTAATAATGTTCCCACACATGGCGTATGAGATAGTCATGCATATATCTATCTCGCATGCCCTTTACTGTTAACGTCTCACCTTAATCGGCTATATTTATGAAAAGTGAACAATTTAGGATTCTCCACTTGTGAAATGGAGTACATATCGAGTTTAAAGCAATATTTCATAGCAACCGTAATACCGGCCACAATATTGGAAAGTTTAGTGTTATGAAATTTGATGGTTCAACCGTGGTTTTGTTACTGTTTAAACTAGTTGTAATAATAAAGAAAAAATATATGTACCAACTAAAACTAAAAATAACGTACGGATGAATGAATAATCAAACGGATAATACTGGTTGTATCTAACTAAAAAGTAGTTAAAAATCCTAAAATTTAGACTTCATATATCCATAATTATATGCGTAGGTTGCACTGTATTTCCTATAAGAATTTATATCTTAAAAAAGTATATAACCTAAAATTAAGATATGATATGATACAATTTAATTTTTTAATGATATTTTAATTATTAATTGAAAAAAGTATAAATTTATATAAAAAAAATAAACTTATTTGTTTAATTAGGCTGATGTTAATTTAGATAATACTATTTGCAAATTGTGTTATATAATTATGAAACAGAAAAAATATAATCCCAACTTCGAGCCTAACATAGTAATTGAGGATATGTTTGCATTGTATATTTAATTTGATGTCTAGATTTCTTCTTTTAGATTCGTCAAGTAAATCCAACTAAAATGATATGAACTTCATATATTCTAGTGGTAATGTACACAATGATGAGGTTGACCGATAAGAAGTATGGACGCGTGGTAATTAATAATGTTCCCACACATGGCGTATGAGATAGTCATGCATATATCTATCCGCATGCCCTTTTACGGTTAACGTCTCACCTTAATTGGCTATATTTATGAAAAGTGAACAATTTAGGATTCTCCACTTGTGAAATGGAGTACAAATCGTTTAAAGCAATATTTCATAACCGTACCGGCCACAATATTGGAAAGTTTAGTGTTATGAAATTTGATGGTTCAACCGTGGTTTTGTTACCGTTTAAACTAGTTGTAATAATAAAGAAAAAATATATGTACCAACTAATACCAAAAATAACGTACGGATGAATGAATAATCAAACCGATAATACCGGTTGTATCTAGAACTAAAAAGTAGTTAAAAATCCTAAAATTTGGACTTCATATATCCATAATTATATGCGTAAGTTGCACCGTATTTCCTATAAGAATTTATATCTTAAAAAAGTATATAACCTAAAATTAAGATATGATATGATACAATTTAATTTTTTAATGATATTTTTATTATTAATTGAAAAAAGTATAAATTTATTAAAAATAAATAAACTTATTTGTTTAATTAGACCGATGTTAATTTAGATAATACTATTTGCAAATTGTGTTATATAATTATGAAACAAAAAATATAATCCCAATATCGAGCCTAACATAGTAATTGAGGATATGTTTGCATTGTATATTTAATTTGATGTCTAGATTTCTTCTTTTAGATTCGTCAAGTAAATCCAACTAAAATGATATGAACTTCATATATTCTAGTGGTAATGTACACAATGATGAGGTTGACCGATAAGAAGTATGGACGCGTGGTAATTAATAATGTTCCCACACATGGCGTATGAGATAGTCATGCATATATCTATCCGCATGCCCTTTTACGGTTAACGTCTCACCTTAATTGGCTATATTTATGAAAAGTGAACAATTTAGGATTCTCCACTTGTGAAATGGAGTACATATCAGTTTAAAGCAATATTTCATAACCGTACCGGCCACAATATTGGAAAGTTTAGTGTTATGAAATTTGATGGTTCAACCGTGGTTTTGTTACCGTTTAAACTAGTTGTAATAATAAAGAAAAAATATATGTACCAACTAATACCAAAAATAACGTACGGATGAATGAATAATCAAACCGGATAATACTGGTTGTATCTAGAACTAAAAAGTAGTTAAAAATCCTAAAATTTAGACTTCATATATCCATAATTATATGCGTATGTCGCACCGTATTTCCTATAAGAATTTATATCTTAAAAAGTATATAACTTAAAATTAAGATATGATATGATACAATTTAATTTTTTAATGATATTTTAATTATTAATTGAAAAAAGTATAAATTTATTAAAAATAAATAAACTTATTTGTTTAATTAGACAGATGTTAATTTAGATAATACTATTTGCAAATTGTGTTATATAATTATGAAACAAAAAAAAATATAATCCCAATATCGAGCCTAACATAGTAATTGAGGATATGTTTACATTGTATATTTAATTTGATGTCTAGATTTCTTCTTTTAGATTCGTCAAGTAAATCCAACTAAAATGATATGAACTTCATATATTCTAGTGGTAATGTACACAATGATGAGGTTGACCGATAAGAAGTATGGACGCGTGGTAATTAATAATGTTCCCACACATGGCGTATGAGATAGTCATGCATATATCTATCCGCATGCCCTTTTACGGTTAACGTCTCACCTTAATTGGCTATATTTATGAAAAGTGAACAATTTAGGATTCTCCACTTGTGAAATGGAGTACATATCGGTTTAAAGCAATATTTCCTAACCGTACCGGCCACAATATTGGAAAGTTTAGTGTTATGAAATTTGATGGTTCAACCGTGGTTTTGTTACCGTTTAAACTAGTTGTAATAATAAAGAAAAAATATATGTACCAACTAATACCAAAAATAACGTACGGATGAATGAATAATCAAACCGGATAATACTGGTTGTATCTAGAACTAAAAAGTAGTTAAAATCCTAAAATTTAGACTTCATATATCCATAATTATATGCGTATGTTGCACCGTATTTCCTATAAGAATTTATATCTTAAAAAAAGTATATAACCTAAAATTAAGATATGATATGATACAATTTAATTTTTTAATGATATTTTTATTATTAATTGAAAAAAGTATAAATTTATTAAAAATAAATAAACTTATTTGTTTAATTAGATCGATGTTAATTTAGATAATACTATTTGCAAATTGTGTTATATAATTATGAAATAGAAAAAAATATAATCCCAAATATCGAGCCTAACATAGTAATTGAGGATATGTTTGCATTGTATATTTAATTTGATGTCTAGATTTCTTCTTTTAGATTCGTCAAGTAAATCCAACTAAAATGATATGAACTTCATATATTCTAGTGGTAATGTACACAATGATGAGGTTGACCGATAAGAAGTATGGACGCGTGGTAATTAATAATGTTCCCACACATGGCGTATGAGATAGTCATGCATATATCTATCCGCATGCCCTTTTACGGTTAACGTCTCACCTTAATTGGCTATATTTATGAAAAGTGAACAATTTAGGATTCTCCACTTGTGAAATGGAGTACATATCAGCTTAAAGCAATATTTCATAACCGTACCGGCCACAATATTGGAAAGTTTAGTGTTATGAAATTTGATGGTTCAACCGTGGTTTTGTTACCGTTTAAACTAGTTGTAATAATAAAGAAAAAATATATGTACCAACTAATACCAAAAATAACGTACGGATGAATGAATAATCAAACCGATAATACGGTTGTATCTAGAACTAAAAAGTAGTTAAAAATCCTAAAATTTAGACTTCATATATCCATAATTATATGCGTAAGTTGCACCGTATTTCCTATAAGAATTTATATCTTAAAAAAGTATATAACCTAAAATTAAGATATGATATGATACAATTTAATTTTTTAATGATATTTTTATTATTAATTGAAAAAAGTATAAATTTATTAAAAATAAATAAACTTATTTGTTTAATTAGATCGATGTTAATTTAGATAATACTATTTGCAAATTGTGTTATATAATTATGAAACAGAAAAAAATATAATCCCAATATTGAGCCTAACATAGTAATTGAGGATATGTTTGCATTGTATATTTAATTTGATGTCTAGATTTCTTCTTTTAGATTCGTCAAGTAAATCCAACTAAAATGATATGAACTTCATATATTCTAGTGGTAATGTACACAATGATGAGGTTGACCGATAAGAAGTATGGACGCGTGGTAATTAATAATGTTCCCACACATGGCGTATGAGATAGTCATGCATATATCTATCCGCATGCCCTTTTACGGTTAACGTCTCACCTTAATTGGCTATATTTATGAAAAGCGAACAATTTAGGATTCTCCACTTGTGAAATGGAGTACATATCAGTTTAAAGCAATATTTCATAACCGTACCGGCCACAATATTGGAAAGTTTAGTGTTATGAAATTTGATGGTTCAACCGTGGTTTTGTTACCGTTTAAACTAGTTGTAATAATAAAGAAAAAATATATGTACCAACTAATACCAAAAATAACGTACGGATGAATGAATAATCAAACCGGATAATACTGGTTGTATCTAGAACTAAAAAGTAGTTAAAAATCCTAAAATTTAGACTTCATATATCCATAATTATATGCGTAAGTCAGACCGTATTTCCTATAAGAATTTATATCTTAAAAAAGTATATAACCTAAAATTAAGATATGATATGATACAATTTAATTTTTTAATGATATTTTTATTATTAATTGAAAAAAGTATAAATTTATTAAAAATAAATAAACTTATTTGTTTAATTAGATCGATGTTAATTTAGATAATACTATTTGCAAATTGTGTTATATAATTATGAAACAAAAAAAATATAATCCCAATTTCGAGCCTAACATAGTAATTGAGGATATGTTTGCATTGTATATTTAATTTGATGTCTAGATTTCTTCTTTTAGATTCGTCAAGTAAATCCAACTAAAATGATATGAACTTCATATATTCTAGTGGTAATGTACACAATGATGAGGTTGACCGATAAGAAGTATGGACGCGTGGTAATTAATAATGTTCCCACACATGGCGTATGAGATAGTCATGCATATATCTATCCGCATGCCCTTTTACGGTTAACGTCTCACCTTAATTGGCTATATTTATGAAAAGTGAACAATTTAGGATTCTCCACTTGTGAAATGGAGTACATATCAGTTTAAAGCAATATTTCATAACCGTACCGGCCACAATATTGGAAAGTTTAGTGTTATGAAATTTGATGGTTCAACCGTGGTTTTGTTACCGTTTAAACTAGTTGTAATAATAAAGAAAAATATATGTACCAACTAAAACCAAAAATAACGTACGGATGAATGAATAATCAAACCGGATAATACCGGTTGTATCTAGAACTAAAAAGTAGTTAAAAATCCTAAAATTTAGACTTCATATATCCATAATTATATGCGTAAGTTGCACCGTATTTCCTATAAGAATTTATATCTTAAAAAAGTATATAACCTAAAATTAAGATATGATATGATACAATTTAATTTTTTAATGATATTTTTATTATTAATTGAAAAAAGTATAAATTTATTAAAAATAAATAAACTTATTTGTTTAATTAGATCGATGTTAATTTAGATAATACTATTTGCAAATTGTGTTATATAATTATGAAACAAAAAATATAATCCCAATATCGAGCCTAACATAGTAATTGAGGATATGTTTGCATTGTATATTTAATTTGATGTCTAGATTTCTTCTTTTAGATTCGTCAAGTAAATCCAACTAAAATGATATGAACTTCATATATTCTAGTGGTAATGTACACAATGATGAGGTTGACCGATAAGAAGTATGGACGCGTGGTAATTAATAATGTTCCCACACATGGCGTATGAGATAGTCATGCATATATCTATCCGCATGCCCTTTTTACTGTTAACGTCTCACCTTAATTGGCTATATTTATGAAAAGTGAACAATTTAGGATTCTCCACTTGTGAAATGGAGTACATATCAGTTTAAAGCAATATTTCATAACCGTACCGGCCACAATATTGGAAAGTTTAGTGTTATGAAATTTGATGGTTCAACCGTGGTTTTGTTACCGTTTAAACTAGTTGTAATAATAAAGAAAAAATATATGTACCAACTAATACCAAAAATAACGTACGGATGAATGAATAATCAAACCGGATAATACCGGTTGTATCTAGAACTAAAAAGTAGTTAAAAATCCTAAAATTTAGACTTCATATATCCATAATTATATGCGTAAGTTGCACTCGTATTTCCTATAAGAATTTATATCTTAAAAAAAGTATATAACCTAAAATTAAGATATGATATGATACAATTTAATTTTTTAATGATATTTTTATTATTAATTGAAAAAAGTATAAATTTATTAAAAATAAATAAACTTATTTGTTTAATTAGACCGATGTTAATTTAGATAATACTATTTGCAAATTGTGTTATATAATTATGAAACAAAAAATATAATCCCAATATCGAGCCTAACATAGTAATTGAGGATATGTTTGCATTGTATATTTAATTTGATGTCTAGATTTCTTCTTTTAGATTCGTCAAGTAAATCCAACTAAAATGATATGAACTTCATATATTCTAGTGGTAATGTACACAATGATGAGGTTGACCGATAAGAAGTATGGACGCGTGGTAATTAATAATGTTCCCACACATGGCGTATGAGATAGTCATGCATATATAACGTCTCACCATAATTGGCTATATTTATGAAAAGTGAACAATTTAGGATTCTCCACTTGTGAAATGGAGTACATATCAGTTTAAAGCAATATTTCATAACCGTACCGGCCACAATATTGGAAAGTTTAGTGTTATGAAATTTGATGGTTCAACCGTGGTTTTGTTACCGTTTAAACTAGTTGTAATAATAAAGAAAAAATATATGTACCAACTAAAACCAAAAATAACGTACGGATGAATGAATAATCAAACCGGATAATACCGGTTGTATCTAGAACTAAAAAGTAGTTAAAATCCTAAAATTTAGACTTCATATATCCATAATTATATGCGTAAGTTGCACCGTATTTCCTATAAGAATTTATATCTTAAAAAAAGTATATAACCTAAAATTAAGATATGATATGATACAATTTAATTTTTTAATGATATTTTTATTATTAATTGAAAAAAGTATAAATTTATTAAAAATAAATAAACTTATTTGTTTAATTAGACCGATGTTAATTAAGATAATACTATTTGCAAATTGTGTTATATAATTATGAAAAAGAAAAAATATAATCCGAATATCGAGCCTAACATAGTAATTGAGGATATGTTTGCATTGTATATTTAATTTGATGTCTAGATTTCTTCTTTTAGATTCGTCAAGTAAATCCAACTAAAATGATATGAACTTCATATATTCTAGTGGTAATGTACACAATGATGAGGTCGACCGATAAGAAGTATGGACGCGTGGTAATTAATAATGTTCCCACACATGGCGTATGAGATAGTCATGCATATATCTATCCGCATGCCCTTTTACGGTTAACGTCTCACCTTAATTGGCTATATTTATGAAAAGCGAACAATTTAGGATTCTCCACTTGTGAAATGGAGTACATATCGGTTTAAAGCAATATTTCATAACCGTACCGGCCACAATATTGGAAAGTTTAGTGTTATGAAATTTGATGGTTCAACCGTGGTTTTGTTACCGTTTAAACTAGTTGTAATAATAAAGAAAAAAATATATGTACCAACTAAAACCAAAAATAACGTACGGATGAATGAATAATCAAACCGGATAATACCGGTTGTATCTAGAACTAAAAAGTAGTTAAAATCCTAAAATTTAGACTTCATATATCCATAATTATATGCGTAAGTTGGACCGTATTTCCTATAAGAATTTATATCTTAAAAAAGTATATAACCTAAAATTAAGATATGATATGATACAATTTAATTTTTTAATGATATTTTTATTATTAATTGAAAAAAGTATAAATTTATTAAAAATAAATAAACTTATTTGTTTAATTAGACCGATGTTAATTTAGATAATACTATTTGCAAATTGTGTTATATAATTATGAAATAAAAAATATAATCCGAATATCGAGCCTAACATAGTAATTGAGGATATGTTTGCATTGTATATTTAATTTGATGTCTAGATTTCTTCTTTTAGATTCGTCAAGTAAATCCAACTAAAATGATATGAACTTCATATATTCTAGTGGTAATGTACACAATGATGAGGTTGACCGATAAGAAGTATGGACGCGTGGTAATTAATAATGTTCCCACACATGGCGTATGAGATAGTCATGCATATATCTATCCGCATGCCCTTTTACGGTTAACGTCTCACCTTAATTGGCTATATTTATGAAAAGTGAACAATTTAGGATTCTCCACTTGTGAAATGGAGTACAAATCAAGTTTAAAGCAATATTTCATAACCGTACCGGCCACAATATTGGAAAGTTTAGTGTTATGAAATTTGATGGTTCAACCGTGGTTTTGTTACCGTTTAAACTAGTTGTAATAATAAAGAAAAAATATATGTACCAACTAATACCAAAAATAACGTACGGATGAATGAATAATCAAACCGGATAATACCGGTTGTATCTAGAACTAAAAAGTAGTTAAAAATCCTAAAATTTAGACTTCATATATCCATAATTATATGCGTAAGTCGCACCGTATTTCCTATAAGAATTTATATCTTAAAAAAAGTATATAACCTAAAATTAAGATATGATATGATACAATTTAATTTTTTAATGATATTTTTATTATTAATTGAAAAAAGTATAAATTTATTAAAAATAAATAAACTTATTTGTTTAATTAGACTCGATGTTAATTTAGATAATACTATTTGCAAATTGTGTTATATAATTATGAAACAGAAAAAATATAATCCCAATTTCGAGCCTAACATAGTAATTGAGGATATGTTTGCATTGTATATTTAATTTGATGTCTAGATTTCTTCTTTTAGATTCGTCAAGTAAATCCAACTAAAATGATATGAACTTCATATATTCTAGTGGTAATGTACACAATGATGAGGTCGACCGATAAGAAGTATGGACGCGTGGTAATTAATAATGTTCCCACACATGGCGTATGAGATAGTCATGCATATATCTATCCGCATGCCCTTTTACTGTTAACGTCTCACCTTAATTGGCTATATTTATGAAAAGTGAACAATTTAGGATTCTCCACTTGTGAAATGGAGTACATATCAGTTTAAAGCAATATTTCATAACCGTACCGGCCACAATATTGGAAAGTTTAGTGTTATGAAATTTGATGGTTCAACCGTGGTTTTGTTACCGTTTAAACTAGTTGTAATAATAAAGAAAAAATATATGTACCAACTAATACCAAAAATAACGTACGGATGAATGAATAATCAAACCGGATAATACTCGGTTGTATCTAGAACTAAAAAGTAGTTAAAAATCCTAAAATTTAGACTTCATATATCCATAATTATATGCGTAAGTTGCACCGTATTTCCTATAAGAATTTATATCTTAAAAAAAGTATATAACCTAAAAATTAAGATATGATATGATACAATTTAATTTTTTAATGATATTTTTATTATTAATTGAAAAAAGTATAAATTTATTAAAAATAAATAAACTTATTTGTTTAATTAGACCGATGTTAATTTAGATAATACTATTTGCAAATTGTGTTATATAATTATGAAACAGAAAAAATATAATCCCAATTTCGAGCCTAACATAGTAATTGAGGATATGTTTGCATTGTATATTTAATTTGATGTCTAGATTTCTTCTTTTAGATTCGTCAAGTAAATCCAACTAAAATGATATGAACTTCATATATTCTAGTGGTAATGTACACAATGATGAGGTTGACCGATAAGAAGTATGGACGCGTGGTAATTAATAATGTTCCCACACATGGCGTATGAGATAGTCATGCATATATCTATCCGCATGCCCTTTTACGGTTAACGTCTCACCTTAATTGGCTATATTTATGAAAAGTGAACAATTTAGGATTCTCCACTTGTGAAATGGAGTACATATCGGTTTAAAGCAATATTTCATAACCGTACCGGCCACAATATTGGAAAGTTTAGTGTTATGAAATTTGATGGTTCAACCGTGGTTTTGTTACCGTTTAAACTAGTTGTAATAATAAAGAAAAAATATATGTACCAACTAAAACCAAAAATAACGTACGGATGAATGAATAATCAAACCGGATAATACTGGTTGTATCTAGAACTAAAAAGTAGTTAAAAATCCTAAAATTTAGACTTCATATATCCATAATTATATGCGTAAGTTGCACTGTATTTCCTATAAGAATTTATATCTTAAAAAAAGTATATAACCTAAAATTAAGATATGATATGATACAATTTAATTTTTTAATGATATTTTTATTATTAATTGAAAAAAGTATAAATTTATTAAAAATAAATAAACTTATTTGTTTAATTAGACCGATGTTAATTTAGATAATACTATTTGCAAATTGTGTTATATAATTATGAAACAGAAAAAATATAATCCCAATATCGAGCCTAACATAGTAATTGAGGATATGTTTGCATTGTATATTTAATTTGATGTCTAGATTTCTTCTTTTAGATTCGTCAAGTAAATCCAACTAAAATGATATGAACTTCATATATTCTAGTGGTAATGTACACAATGATGAGGTTGACCGATAAGAAGTATGGACGCGTGGTAATTAATAATGTTCCCACACATGGCGTATGAGATAGTCATGCATATATCTATCCGCATGCCCTTTTACGGTTAACGTCTCACCTTAATTGGCTATATTTATGAAAAGTGAACAATTTAGGATTCTCCACTTGTGAAATGGAGTACATATCGGTTTAAAGCAATGTTTCATAACCGTACCGGCCACAATATTGGAAAGTTTAGTGTTATGAAATTTGATGGTTCAACCGTGGTTTTGTTACCGTTTAAACTAGTTGTAATAATACAGAAAAAATATATGTACCAACTAAAACCAAAAATAACGTACGGATGAATGAATAATCAAACCGGATAATACTGGTTGTATCTAGAACTAAAAAGTAGTTAAAAATCCTAAAATTTAGACTTCATATATCCATAATTATATGCGTAAGTTGCACTGTATTTCCTATAAGAATTTATATCTTAAAAAAAGTATATAACCTAAAATTAAGATATGATATGATACAATTTAATTTTTTAATGATATTTTAATTATTAATTGAAAAAAGTATAAATTTATTAAAAATAAATAAACTTATTTGTTTAATTAGACCGATGTTAATTAAGATAATACTATTTGCAAATTGTGTTATATAATTATGAAAAAAAAAAATATAATCCCAATATCGAGCCTAACATAGTAATTGAGGATATGTTTGCATTGTATATTTAATTTGATGTCTAGATTTCTTCTTTTAGATTCGTCAAGTAAATCCAACTAAAATGATATGAACTTCATATATTCTAGTGGTAATGTACACAATGATGAGGTTGACCGATAAGAAGTATGGACGCGTGGTAATTAATAATGTTCCCACACATGGCGTATGAGATAGTCATGCATATATCTATCCGCATGCCCTTTTACGGTTAACGTCTCACCTTAATTGGCTATATTTATGAAAAGTGAACAATTTAGGATTCTCCACTTGTGAAATGGAGTACATATCGGTTTAAAGCAATGTTTCATAACCGTACCGGCCACAATATTGGAAAGTTTAGTGTTATGAAATTTGATGGTTCAACCGTGGTTTTGTTACCGTTTAAACTAGTTGTAATAATACAGAAAAAATATATGTACCAACTAAAACCAAAAATAACGTACGGATGAATGAATAATCAAACCGGATAATAACGGTTGTATCTAGAACTAAAAAGTAGTTAAAAATCCTAAAATTTAGACTTCATATATCCATAATTATATGCGTAAGTTGCACCGTATTTCCTATAAGAATTTATATCTTAAAAAAAGTATATAACCTAAAATTAAGATATGATATGATACAATTTAATTTTTTAATGATATTTTAATTATTAATTGAAAAAAGTATAAATTTATTAAAAATAAATAAACTTATTTGTTTAATTAGACCGATGTTAATTTAGATAATACTATTTGCAAATTGTGTTATATAATTATGAAACAAAAAAAATATAATCCCAATATCGAGCCTAACATAGTAATTGAGGATATGTTTGCATTGTATATTTAATTTGATGTCTAGATTTCTTCTTTTAGATTCGTCAAGTAAATCCAACTAAAATGATATGAACTTCATATATTCTAGTGGTAATGTACACAATGATGAGGTTGACCGATAAGAAGTATGGACGCGTGGTAATTAATAATGTTCCCACACATGGCGTATGAGATAGTCATGCATATATCTATCCGCATGCCCTTTTACGGTTAACGTCTCACCTTAATTGGCTATATTTATGAAAAGTGAACAATTTAGGATTCTCCACTTGTGAAATGGAGTACATATCGGTTTAAAGCAATGTTTCATAACCGTACCGGCCACAATATTGGAAAGTTTAGTGTTATGAAATTTGATGGTTCAACCGTGGTTTTGTTACCGTTTAAACTAGTTGTAATAATACAGAAAAAATATATGTACCAACTAAAACCAAAAATAACGTACGGATGAATGAATAATCAAACCGGATAATACCGGTTGTATCTAACTAAAAAGTAGTTAAAAATCCTAAAATTTAGACTTCATATATCCATAATTATATGCGTAAGTTGCACCGTATTTCCTATAAGAATTTATATCTTAAAAAAAGTATATAACCTAAAATTAAGATATGATATGATACAATTTAATTTTTTAATGATATTTTTATTATTAATTGAAAAAAGTATAAATTTATTAAAAATAAATAAACTTATTTGTTTAATTAGACCGATGTTAATTTAGATAATACTATTTGCAAATTGTGTTATATAATTATGAAACAAAAAAATATAATCCCAATTTCGAGCCTAACATAGTAATTGAGGATATGTTTGCATTGTATATTTAATTTGATGTCTAGATTTCTTCTTTTAGATTCGTCAAGTAAATCCAACTAAAATGATATGAACTTCATATATTCTAGTGGTAATGTACACAATGATGAGGTTGACCGATAAGAAGTATGGACGCGTGGTAATTAATAATGTTCCCACACATGGCGTATGAGATAGTCATGCATATATCTATCCGCATGCCCTTTTACGGTTAACGTCTCACCTTAATTGGCTATATTTATGAAAAGTGAACAATTTAGGATTCTCCACTTGTGAAATGGAGTACATATCGGTTTAAAGCAATGTTTCATAACCGTACCGGCCACAATATTGGAAAGTTTAGTGTTATGAAATTTGATGGTTCAACCGTGGTTTTGTTACAGTTTAAACTAGTTGTAATAATAAAGAAAAAATATATGTACCAACTAAAACCAAAAATAACGTACGGATGAATGAATAATCAAACCGGATAATACAGGTTGTATCTAGAACTAAAAAGTAGTTAAAAATCCTAAAATTTAGACTTCATATATCCATAATTATATGCGTAAGTTGCACTATATTTCCTATAAGAATTTATATCTTAAAAAAGTATATAACCTAAAATTAAGATATGATATGATACAATTTAATTTTTTAATGATATTTTAATTATTAATTGAAAAAAGTAAAAATTTATTAAAAATAAATAAACTTATTTGTTTAATTACACCGATGTTAATTAAGATAATACTATTTGCAAATTGTGTTATATAATTATGAAACAAAAAAAATATAATCCGAATATCGAGCCTAACATAGTAATTGAGGATATGTTTGCATTGTATATTTAATTTGATGTCTAGATTTCTTCTTTTAGATTCGTCAAGTAAATCCAACTAAAATGATATGAACTTCATATATTCTAGTGGTAATGTACACAATGATGAGGTTGACCGATAAGAAGTATGGACGCGTGGTAATTAATAATGTTCCCACACATGGCGTATGAGATAGTCATGCATATATCTATCTGCATGCCCTTTTACGGTTAACGTCTCACCTTAATTGGCTATATTTATGAAAAGTGAACAATTTAGGATTCTCCACTTGTGAAATGGAGTACATATCGGTTTAAAGCAATGTTTCATAACCGTACCGGCCACAATATTGGAAAGTTTAGTGTTATGAAATTTGATGGTTCAACCGTGGTTTTGTTACCGTTTAAACTAGTTGTAATAATACAGAAAAAATATATGTACCAACTAAAACCAAAAATAACGTACGGATGAATGAATAATCAAACCGGATAATACCGGTTGTATCTAGAACTAAAAAGTAGTTAAAAATCCTAAAATTTAGACTTCATATATCCATAATTATATGCGTAAGTTGCACCGTATTTCCTATAAGAATTTATATCTTAAAAAAAGTATATAACCTAAAATTAAGATATGATATGATACAATTTAATTTTTTAATGATATTTTTATTATTAATTGAAAAAAGTATAAATTTATTAAAAATAAATAAACTTATTTGTTTAATTAGACCGATGTTAATTTAGATAATACTATTTGCAAATTGTGTTATATAATTATGAAACGATAAAAATATAATCCCAATATCGAGCCTAACATAGTAATTGAGGATATGTTTGCATTGTATATTTAATTTGATGTCTAGATTTCTTCTTTTAGATTCGTCAAGTAAATCCAACTAAAATGATATGAACTTCATATATTCTAGTGGTAATGTACACAATGATGAGGTTGACCGATAAGAAGTATGGACGCGTGGTAATTAATAATGTTCCCACACATGGCGTATGAGATAGTCATGCATATATCTATCCGCATGCCCTTTTACGGTTAACGTCTCACCTTAATTGGCTATATTTATGAAAAGTGAACAATTTAGGATTCTCCACTTGTGAAATGGAGTACATATCGGTTTAAAGCAATGTTTCATAACCGTACCGGCCACAATATTGGAAAGTTTAGTGTTATGAAATTTGATGGTTCAACCGTGGTTTTGTTACCGTTTAAACTAGTTGTAATAATACAGAAAAAATATATGTACCAACTAAAACCAAAAATAACGTACGGATGAATGAATAATCAAACCGGATAATACCGGTTGTATCTAGAACTAAAAAGTAGTTAAAAATCCTAAAATTTAGACTTCATATATCCATAATTATATGCGTAAGTTGCACTGTATTTCCTATAAGAATTTATATCTTAAAAAAGTATATAACCTAAAATTAAGATATGATATGATACAATTTAATTTTTTAATGATATTTTAATTATTAATTGAAAAAAGTAAAAATTTATTAAAAATAAATAAACTTATTTGTTTAATTACACCGATGTTAATTAAGATAATACTATTTGCAAATTGTGTTATATAATTATGAAACAAAAAAAATATAATCCGAATATCGAGCCTAACATAGTAATTGAGGATATGTTTGCATTGTATATTTAATTTGATGTCTAGATTTCTTCTTTTAGATTCGTCAAGTAAATCCAACTAAAATGATATGAACTTCATATATTCTAGTGGTAATGTACACAATGATGAGGTTGACCGATAAGAAGTATGGACGCGTGGTAATTAATAATGTTCCCACACATGGCGTATGAGATAGTCATGCATATATCTATCCGCATGCCCTTTTACGGTTAACGTCTCACCTTAATTGGCTATATTTATGAAAAGTGAACAATTTAGGATTCTCCACTTGTGAAATGGAGTACATATCGGTTTAAAGCAATGTTTCATAACCGTACCGGCCACAATATTGGAAAGTTTAGTGTTATGAAATTTGATGGTTCAACCGTGGTTTTGTTACCGTTTAAACTAGTTGTAATAATAAAGAAAAAATATATGTACCAACTAAAACCAAAAATAACGTACGGATGAATGAATAATCAAACCGGATAATACCGGTTGTATCTAGAACTAAAAAGTAGTTAAAAATCCTAAAATTTAGACTTCATATATCCATAATTATATGCGTAAGTTGCACCGTATTTCCTATAAGAATTTATATCTTAAAAAAAGTATATAACCTAAAATTAAGATATGATATGATACAATTTAATTTTTTAATGATATTTTTATTATTAATTGAAAAAAGTATAAATTTATTAAAAATAAATAAACTTATTTGTTTAATTAGATCGATGTTAATTTAGATAATACTATTTGCAAATTGTGTTATATAATTATGAAACAAAAAAAATATAATCCCAATTTCGAGCCTAACATAGTAATTGAGGATATGTTTGCATTGTATATTTAATTTGATGTCTAGATTTCTTCTTTTAGATTCGTCAAGTAAATCCAACTAAAATGATATGAACTTCATATATTCTAGTGGTAATGTACACAATGATGAGGTTGACCGATAAGAAGTATGGACGCGTGGTAATTAATAATGTTCCCACACATGGCGTATGAGATAGTCATGCATATATCTATCCGCATGCCCTTTTACGGTTAACGTCTCACCTTAATTGGCTATATTTATGAAAAGTGAACAATTTAGGATTCTCCACTTGTGAAATGGAGTACATATCGGTTTAAAGCAATGTTTCATAACCGTACCGGCCACAATATTGGAAAGTTTAGTGTTATGAAATTTGATGGTTCAACCGTGGTTTTGTTACCGTTTAAACTAGTTGTAATAATACAGAAAAAATATATGTACCAACTAAAACCAAAAATAACGTACGGATGAATGAATAATCAAACCGGATAATACGGTTGTATCTAGAACTAAAAAGTAGTTAAAAATCCTAAAATTTAGACTTCATATATCCATAATTATATGCGTAAGTTGCACTGTATTTCCTATAAGAATTTATATCTTAAAAAAAGTATATAACCTAAAATTAAGATATGATATGATACAATTTAATTTTTTAATGATATTTTAATTATTAATTGAAAAAAGTAAAAATTTATTAAAAATAAATAAACTTATTTGTTTAATTAGACCGATGTTAATTAAGATAATACTATTTGCAAATTGTGTTATATAATTATGAAACAAAAAAATATAATCCGAATATCGAGCCTAACATAGTAATTGAGGATATGTTTGCATTGTATATTTAATTTGATGTCTAGATTTCTTCTTTTAGATTCGTCAAGTAAATCCAACTAAAATGATATGAACTTCATATATTCTAGTGGTAATGTACACAATGATGAGGTTGACCGATAAGAAGTATGGACGCGTGGTAATTAATAATGTTCCCACACATGGCGTATGAGATAGTCATGCATATATCTATCCGCATGCCCTTTTACGGTTAACGTCTCACCTTAATTGGCTATATTTATGAAAAGTGAACAATTTAGGATTCTCCACTTGTGAAATGGAGTACATATCGGTTTAAAGCAATGTTTCATAACCGTACCGGCCACAATATTGGAAAGTTTAGTGTTATGAAATTTGATGGTTCAACCGTGGTTTTGTTACCGTTTAAACTAGTTGTAATAATAAAGAAAAAAATATATGTACCAACTAAAACCAAAAATAACGTACGGATGAATGAATAATCAAACCGGATAATACTGGTTGTATCTAGAACTAAAAAGTAGTTAAAAATCCTAAAATTTAGACTTCATATATCCATAATTATATGCGTAAGTTGCACTGTATTTCCTATAAGAATTTATATCTTAAAAAAAGTATATAACCTAAAATTAAGATATGATATGATACAATTTAATTTTTTAATGATATTTTTATTATTAATTGAAAAAAGTATAAATTTATTAAAAATAAATAAACTTATTTGTTTAATTAGACCGATGTTAATTTAGATAATACTATTTGCAAATTGTGTTATATAATTATGAAACAGAAAAAATATAATCCCAATTTCGAGCCTAACATAGTAATTGAGGATATGTTTGCATTGTATATTTAATTTGATGTCTAGATTTCTTCTTTTAGATTCGTCAAGTAAATCCAACTAAAATGATATGAACTTCATATATTCTAGTGGTAATGTACACAATGATGAGGTTGACCGATAAGAAGTATGGACGCGTGGTAATTAATAATGTTCCCACACATGGCGTATGAGATAGTCATGCATATATCTATCCGCATGCCCTTTTACGGTTAACGTCTCACCTTAATTGGCTATATTTATGAAAAGTGAACAATTTAGGATTCTCCACTTGTGAAATGGAGTACATATCGGTTTAAAGCAATGTTTCATAACCGTACCGGCCACAATATTGGAAAGTTTAGTGTTATGAAATTTGATGGTTCAACCGTGGTTTTGTTACCGTTTAAACTAGTTGTAATAATAAAGAAAAAAATATATGTACCAACTAAAACCAAAAATAACGTACGGATGAATGAATAATCAAACCGGATAATACCGGTTGTATCTAGAACTAAAAAGTAGTTAAAAATCCTAAAATTTAGACTTCATATATCCATAATTATATGCGTAAGTTGCACCGTATTTCCTATAAGAATTTATATCTTAAAAAAAGTATATAACCTAAAATTAAGATATGATATGATACAATTTAATTTTTTAATGATATTTTTATTATTAATTGAAAAAAGTATAAATTTATTAAAAATAAATAAACTTATTTGTTTAATTAGACCGATGTTAATTTAGATAATACTATTTGCAAATTGTGTTATATAATTATGAAACAGAAAAAATATAATCCCAATTTCGAGCCTAACATAGTAATTGAGGATATGTTTGCATTGTATATTTAATTTGATGTCTAGATTTCTTCTTTTAGATTCGTCAAGTAAATCCAACTAAAATGATATGAACTTCATATATTCTAGTGGTAATGTACACAATGATGAGGTTGACCGATAAGAAGTATGGACGCGTGGTAATTAATAATGTTCCCACACATGGCGTATGAGATAGTCATGCATATATCTATCCGCATGCCCTTTTACGGTTAACGTCTCACCTTAATTGGCTATATTTATGAAAAGTGAACAATTTAGGATTCTCCACTTGTGAAATGGAGTACATATCGGTTTAAAGCAATGTTTCATAACCGTACCGGCCACAATATTGGAAAGTTTAGTGTTATGAAATTTGATGGTTCAACCGTGGTTTTGTTACCGTTTAAACTAGTTGTAATAATAAAGAAAAAATATATGTACCAACTAAAACCAAAAATAACGTACGGATGAATGAATAATCAAACCGGATAATACCGGTTGTATCTAGAACTAAAAAGTAGTTAAAAATCCTAAAATTTAGACTTCATATATCCATAATTATATGCGTAAGTTGCACTGTATTTCCTATAAGAATTTATATCTTAAAAAAGTATATAACCTAAAATTAAGATATGATATGATACAATTTAATTTTTTAATGATATTTTTATTATTAATTGAAAAAAGTATAAATTTATTAAAAATAAATAAACTTATTTATTTAATTAGACCGATGTTAATTTAGATAATACTATTTGCAAATTGTGTTATATAATTATGAAACAGAAAAAATATAATCCCAATTTCGAGCCTAACATAGTAATTGAGGATATGTTTGCATTGTATATTTAATTTGATGTCTAGATTTCTTCTTTTAGATTCGTCAAGTAAATCCAACTAAAATGATATGAACTTCATATATTCTAGTGGTAATGTACACAATGATGAGGTTGACCGATAAGAAGTATGGACGCGTGGTAATTAATAATGTTCCCACACATGGCGTATGAGATAGTCATGCATATATCTATCCGCATGCCCTTTTACGGTTAACGTCTCACCTTAATTGGCTATATTTATGAAAAGTGAACAATTTAGGATTCTCCACTTGTGAAATGGAGTACATATCGGTTTAAAGCAATATTTCATAACCGTACCGGCCACAATATTGGAAAGTTTAGTGTTATGAAATTTGATGGTTCAACCGTGGTTTTGTTACCGTTTAAACTAGTTGTAATAATAAAGAAAAAATATATGTACCAACTAAAACCAAAAATAACGTACGGATGAATGAATAATCAAACCGGATAATACTGGTTGTATCTAGAACTAAAAAGTAGTTAAAAATCCTAAAATTTAGACTTCATATATCCATAATTATATGCGTAAGTTGCACTGTATTTCCTATAAGAATTTATATCTTAAAAAAAGTATATAACCTAAAATTAAGATATGATATGATACAATTTAATTTTTTAATGATATTTTTATTATTAATTGAAAAAAGTATAAATTTATTAAAAATAAATAAACTTATTTGTTTAATTAGACCGATGTTAATTTAGATAATACTATTTGCAAATTGTGTTATATAATTATGAAAAAAAAAATATAATCCCAATTTCGAGCCTAACATAGTAATTGAGGATATGTTTGCATTGTATATTTAATTTGATGTCTAGATTTCTTCTTTTAGATTCGTCAAGTAAATCCAACTAAAATGATATGAACTTCATATATTCTAGTGGTAATGTACACAATGATGAGGTTGACCGATAAGAAGTATGGACGCGTGGTAATTAATAATGTTCCCACACATGGCGTATGAGATAGTTATGCATATATCTATCTGCATGCCCTTTTACGGTTAACGTCTCACCTTAATTGGCTATATTTATGAAAATTGAACAATTTAGGATTCTCCACTTGTGAAATGGAGTACATATCGGTTTAAAGCAATATTTCATAACCGTACCGGCCACAATATTGGAAAGTTTAGTGTTATGAAATTTGATGGTTCAACCGTGGTTTTGTTACCGTTTAAACTAGTTGTAATAATAAAGAAAAAATATATGTACCAACTAAAACCAAAAATAACGTACGGATGAATGAATAATCAAACGGATAATACCGGTTGTATCTAGAACTAAAAAGTAGTTAAAAATCCTAAAATTTAGACTTCATATATCCATAATTATATGCGTAAGTTGCACCGTATTTCCTATAAGAATTTATATCTTAAAAAAAGTATATAACCTAAAATTAAGATATGATATGATACAATTTAATTTTTTAATGATATTTTTATTATTAATTGAAAAAAGTATAAATTTATTAAAAATAAATAAACTTATTTGTTTAATTAGACTGATGTTAATTTAGATAATACTATTTGCAAATTGTGTTATATAATTATGAAACAAAAAAAATATAATCCCAATTTCGAGCCTAACATAGTAATTGAGGATATGTTTGCATTGTATATTTAATTTGATGTCTAGATTTCTTCTTTTAGATTCGTCAAGTAAATCCAACTAAAATGATATGAACTTCATATATTCTAGTGGTAATGTACACAATGATGAGGTTGACCGATAAGAAGTATGGACGCGTGGTAATTAATAATGTTCCCACACATGGCGTATGAGATAGTCATGCATATATCTATCCGCATGCCCTTGTACGGTTAACGTCTCACCTTAATTGGCTATATTTATGAAAATTGAACAATTTAGGATTCTCCACTTGTGAAATGGAGTACATATCGGTTTAAAGCAATATTTCATAACCGTACCGGCCACAATATTGGAAAGTTTAGTGTTATGAAATTTGATGGTTCAACCGTGGTTTTGTTACCGTTTAAACTAGTTGTAATAATAAAGAAAAAATATATGTACCAACTAAAACCAAAAATAACGTACGGATGAATGAATAATCAAACGGATAATACTGGTTGTATCTAGAACTAAAAAGTAGTTAAAAATCCTAAAATTTAGACTTCATATATCCATAATTATATGCGTAAGTTGCACTGTATTTCCTATAAGAATTTATATCTTAAAAAAAGTATATAACCTAAAATTAAGATATGATATGATACAATTTAATTTTTTAATGATATTTTTATTATTAATTGAAAAAAGTATAAATTTATTAAAAATAAATAAACTTATTTGTTTAATTAGACCGATGTTAATTTAGATAATACTATTTGCAAATTGTGTTATATAATTATGAAACAGAAAAAATATAATCCCAATTTCGAGCCTAACATAGTAATTGAGGATATGTTTGCATTGTATATTTAATTTGATGTCTAGATTTCTTCTTTTAGATTCGTCAAGTAAATCCAACTAAAATGATATGAACTTCATATATTCTAGTGGTAATGTACACAATGATGAGGTTGACCGATAAGAAGTATGGACGCGTGGTAATTAATAATGTTCCCACACATGGCGTATGAGATAGTCATGCATATATCTATCCGCATGCCCTTGTACGGTTAACGTCTCACCTTAATTGGCTATATTTATGAAAATTGAACAATTTAGGATTCTCCACTTGTGAAATGGAGTACATATCGGTTTAAAGCAATATTTCATAACCGTACCGGCCACAATATTGGAAAGTTTAGTGTTATGAAATTTGATGGTTCAACCGTGGTTTTGTTACCGTTTAAACTAGTTGTAATAATAAAGAAAAAATATATGTACCAACTAAAACCAAAAATAACGTACGGATGAATGAATAATCAAACCGGATAATACCGGTTGTATCTAGAACTAAAAAGTAGTTAAAAATCCTAAAATTTAGACTTCATATATCCATAATTATATGCGTAAGTTGCACCGTATTTCCTATAAGAATTTATATCTTAAAAAAAGTATATAACCTAAAATTAAGATATGATATGATACAATTTAATTTTTTAATGATATTTTTATTATTAATTGAAAAAAGTATAAATTTATTAAAAATAAATAAACTTATTTGTTTAATTAGACTCGATGTGAATTTAGATAATACTATTTGCAAATTATGTTATATAATTATGAAACAAAAAAAATATAATTCCAATTTCGATCCTAACATAGTAATTGAGGATATGTTTGCATTGTATATTTAATTTGATGTCTAGATTTCTTCTTTTAGATTCGTCAAGTAAATCCAACTAAAATGATATGAACTTCATATATTCTAGTGGTAATGTACACAATGATGAGGTTGACCGATAAGAAGTATGGACGCGTGGTAATTAATAATGTTCCCACACATGGCGTATGAGATAGTCATGCATATATCTATCCGCATGCCCTTGTACGGTTAACGTCTCACCTTAATTGGCTATATTTATGAAAATTGAACAATTTAGGATTCTCCACTTGTGAAATGGAGTACATATCGGTTTAAAGCAATATTTCATAACCGTACCGGCCACAATATTGGAAAGTTTAGTGTTATGAAATTTGATGGTTCAACCGTGGTTTTGTTACCGTTTAAACTAGTTGTAATAATAAAGAAAAAATATATGTACCAACTAAAACCAAAAATAACGTACGGATGAATGAATAATCAAACG
Organism: Linum usitatissimum; assembly: GCA_030674075.2. Taxonomy (NCBI): domain Eukaryota; kingdom Viridiplantae; phylum Streptophyta; class Magnoliopsida; order Malpighiales; family Linaceae; genus Linum; species Linum usitatissimum. Next base: position 24,805 of record JAUJYP020000706.1, read on the forward strand.
GATAATACCGGTTGTATCTAGAACTAAAAAGTAGTTAAAAATCCTAAAATTTAGACTTCATATATCCATAATTATATGCGTAAGTTGCACCGTATTTCCTATAAGAATTTATATCTTAAAAAAAGTATATAACCTAAAATTAAGATATGATATGATACAATTTAATTTTTTAATGATATTTTTATTATTAATTGAAAAAAGTATAAATTTATTAAAAATAAATAAACTTATTTGTTTAATTAGACTGATGTTAATTTAGATAATACTATTTGCAAATTGTGTTATATAATTATGAAAAAAAAAAAATATAATCCCAATTTCGAGCCTAACATAGTAATTGAGGATATGTTTGCATTGTATATTTAATTTGATGTCTAGATTTCTTCTTTTAGATTCGTCAAGTAAATCCAACTAAAATGATATGAACTTCATATATTCTAGTGGTAATGTACACAATGATGAGGTTGACCGATAAGAAGTATGGACGCGTGGTAATTAATAATGTTCCCACACATGGCGTATGAGATAGTCATGCATATATCTATCCGCATGCCCTTTTACGGTTAACGTCTCACCTTAATTGGCTATATTTATGAAAATTGAACAATTTAGGATTCTCCACTTGTGAAATGGAGTACATATCGGTTTAAAGCAATATTTCATAACCGTACCGGCCACAATATTGGAAAGTTTAGTGTTATGAAATTTGATGGTTCAACCGTGGTTTTGTTACCGTTTAAACTAGTTGTAATAATAAAGAAAAAATATATGTACCAACTAAAACCAAAAATAACGTACGGATGAATGAATAATCAAACCGGATAATACCGGTTGTATCTAGAACTAAAAAGTAGTTAAAAATCCTAAAATTTAGACTTCATATATCCATAATTATATGCGTAAGTTGCACCGTATTTCCTATAAGAATTTATATCTTAAAAAAAGTATATAACCTAAAATTAAGATATGATATGATACAATTTAATTTTTTAATGATATTTTTATTATTAATTGAAAAAAGTATAAATTTATTAAAAATAAATAAACTTATTTGTTTAATTAGACTGATGTGAATTTAGATAATACTATTTGCAAATTATGTTATATAATTATGAAACAAAAAAAATATAATTCCAATTTCGATCCTAACATAGTAATTGAGGATATGTTTGCATTGTATATTTAATTTGATGTCTAGATTTCTTCTTTTAGATTCGTCAAGTAAATCCAACTAAAATGATATGAACTTCATATATTCTAGTGGTAATGTACACAATGATGAGGTTGACCGATAAGAAGTATGGACGCGTGGTAATTAATAATGTTCCCACACATGGCGTATGAGATAGTCATGCATATATCTATCCGCATGCCCTTGTACGGTTAACGTCTCACCTTAATTGGCTATATTTATGAAAATTGAACAATTTAGGATTCTCCACTTGTGAAATGGAGTACATATCGGTTTAAAGCAATATTTCATAACCGTACCGGCCACAATATTGGAAAGTTTAGTGTTATGAAATTTGATGGTTCAACCGTGGTTTTGTTACCGTTTAAACTAGTTGTAATAATAAAGAAAAAATATATGTACCAACTAAAACCAAAAATAACGTACGGATGAATGAATAATCAAACCGGATAATACGGTTGTATCTAGAACTAAAAAGTAGTTAAAAATCCTAAAATTTAGACTTCATATATCCATAATTATATGCGTAAGTTGCACCGTATTTCCTATAAGAATTTATATCTTAAAAAAAGTATATAACCTAAAATTAAGATATGATATGATACAATTTAATTTTTTAATGATATTTTTATTATTAATTGAAAAAAGTATAAATTTATTAAAAATAAATAAACTTATTTGTTTAATTAGACGATGTTAATTTAGATAATACTATTTGCAAATTGTGTTATATAATTATGAAACAAAAAAAATATAATCCCAATTTCGAGCCTAACATAGTAATTGAGGATATGTTTGCATTGTATATTTAATTTGATGTCTAGATTTCTTCTTTTAGATTCGTCAAGTAAATCCAACTAAAATGATATGAACTTCATATATTCTAGTGGTAATGTACACAATGATGAGGTTGACCGATAAGAAGTATGGACGCGTGGTAATTAATAATGTTCCCACACATGGCGTATGAGATAGTCATGCATATATCTATCCGCATGCCCTTGTACGGTTAACGTCTCACCTTAATTGGCTATATTTATGAAAATTGAACAATTTAGGATTCTCCACTTGTGAAATGGAGTACATATCGGTTTAAAGCAATATTTCATAACCGTACCGGCCACAATATTGGAAAGTTTAGTGTTATGAAATTTGATGGTTCAACCGTGGTTTTGTTACCGTTTAAACTAGTTGTAATAATAAAGAAAAAATATATGTACCAACTAAAACCAAAAATAACGTACGGATGAATGAATAATCAAACTGGATAATACCGGTTGTATCTAGAACTAAAAAGTAGTTAAAAATCCTAAAATTTAGACTTCATATATCCATAATTATATGCGTAAGTTGCACCGTATTTCCTATAAGAATTTATATCTTAAAAAAAGTATATAACCTAAAATTAAGATATGATATGATACAATTTAATTTTTTAATGATATTTTTATTATTAATTGAAAAAAGTATAAATTTATTAAAAATAAATAAACTTATTTGTTTAATTAGACTGATGTGAATTTAGATAATACTATTTGCAAATTATGTTATATAATTATGAAACAAAAAAAATATAATTCCAATTTCGATCCTAACATAGTAATTGAGGATATGTTTGCATTGTATATTTAATTTGATGTCTACATTTCTTCTTTTAGATTCGTCAAGTAAATCCAAGTAAAATGATATGAACTTCATATATTCTAGTGGTAATGTACACAATGATGAGGTTGACCGATAAGAAGTATGGACGCGTGGTAATTAATAATGTTCCCACACATGGCGTATGAGATAGTCATGCATATATCTATCCGCATGCCCTTGTACGGTTAACGTCTCACCTTAATTGGCTATATTTATGAAAATTGAACAATTTAGGATTCTCCACTTGTGAAATGGAGTACATATCGGTTTAAAGCAATATTTCATAACCGTACCGGCCACAATATTGGAAAGTTTAGTGTTATGAAATTTGATGGTTCAACCGTGGTTTTGTTACCGTTTAAACTAGTTGTAATAATAAAGAAAAAATATATGTACGAACTAAAACCAAAAATAACGTACGGATGAATGAATAATCAAACCGGATAATACCGGTTGTATCTAGAACTAAAAAGTAGTTAAAAATCCTAAAATTTAGACTTCATATATCCATAATTATATGCGTAAGTTGCACCGTATTTCCTATAAGAATTTATATCTTAAAAAAGTATATAACCTAAAATTAAGATATGATATGATACAATTTAATTTTTTAATGATATTTTTATTATTAATTGAAAAAAGTATAAATTTATTAAAAATAAATAAACTTATTTGTTTAATTAGACTCGATGTTAATTTAGATAATACTATTTGCAAATTGTGTTATATAATTATGAAACAGAAAAAATATAATCCCAATTTCGAGCCTAACATAGTAATTGAGGATATGTTTGCATTGTATATTTAATTTGATGTCTAGATTTCTTCTTTTAGATTCGTCAAGTAAATCCAACTAAAATGATATGAACTTCATATATTCTAGTGGTAATGTACACAATGATGAGGTTGACCGATAAGAAGTATGGACGCGTGGTAATTAATAATGTTCCCACACATGGCGTATGAGATAGTCATGCATATATCTATCTGCATGCCCTTTTACGGTTAACGTCTCACCTTAATTGGCTATATTTATGAAAATTGAACAATTTAGGATTCTCCACTTGTGAAATGGAGTACATATCGGTTTAAAGCAATATTTCATAACCGTACCGGCCACAATATTGGAAAGTTTAGTGTTATGAAATTTGATGGTTCAACCGTGGTTTTGTTACCGTTTAAACTAGTTGTAATAATAAAGAAAAAATATATGTACCAACTAAAACCAAAAATAACGTACGGATGAATGAATAATCAAACCGGATAATACCGGTTGTATCTAGAACTAAAAAGTAGTTAAAAATCCTAAAATTTAGACTTCATATATCCATAATTATATGCGTAAGTTGCACCGTATTTCCTATAAGAATTTATATCTTAAAAAAAGTATATAACCTAAAATTAAGATATGATATGATACAATTTAATTTTTTAATGATATTTTTATTATTAATTGAAAAAAGTATAAATTTATTAAAAATAAATAAACTTATTTGTTTAATTAGACTGATGTTAATTTAGATAATACTATTTGCAAATTATGTTATATAATTATGAAACAAAAAAATATAATTCCAATTTCGAGCCTAACATAGTAATTGAGGATATGTTTGCATTGTATATTTAATTTGATGTCTAGATTTCTTCTTTTAGATTCGTCAAGTAAATCCAAGTAAAATGATATGAACTTCATATATTCTAGTGGTAATGTACACAATGATGAGGTTGACCGATAAGAAGTATGGACGCGTGGTAATTAATAATGTTCCCACACATGGCGTATGAGATAGTCATGCATATATCTATCTGCATGCCCTTGTACGGTTAACGTCTCACCTTAATTGGCTATATTTATGAAAATTGAACAATTTAGGATTCTCCACTTGTGAAATGGAGTACATATCGGTTTAAAGCAATATTTCATAACCGTACCGGCCACAATATTGGAAAGTTTAGTGTTATGAAATTTGATGGTTCAACCGTGGTTTTGTTACCGTTTAAACTAGTTGTAATAATAAAGAAAAAATATATGTACCAACTAAAACCAAAAATAACGTACGGATGAATGAATAATCAAACCGGATAATACCGGTTGTATCTAGAACTAAAAAGTAGTTAAAAATCCTAAAATTTAGACTTCATATATCCATAATTATATGCGTAAGTTGCACCGTATTTCCTATAAGAATTTATATCTTAAAAAAAGTATATAACCTAAAATTAAGATATGATATGATACAATTTAATTTTTTAATGATATTTTTATTATTAATTGAAAAAAGTATAAATTTATTAAAAATAAATAAACTTATTTGTTTAATTAGACCGATGTTAATTTAGATAATACTATTTGCAAATTGTGTTATATAATTATGAAACAGAAAAAATATAATCCCAATTTCGAGCCTAACATAGTAATTGAGGATATGTTTGCATTGTATATTTAATTTGATGTCTAGATTTCTTCTTTTAGATTCGTCAAGTAAATCCAACTAAAATGATATGAACTTCATATATTCTAGTGGTAATGTACACAATGATGAGGTTGACCGATAAGAAGTATGGACGCGTGGTAATTAATAATGTTCCCACACATGGCGTATGAGATAGTCATGCATATATCTATCCGCATGCCCTTGTACGGTTAACGTCTCACCTTAATTGGCTATATTTATGAAAATTGAACAATTTAGGATTCTCCACTTGTGAAATGGAGTACATATCGGTTTAAAGCAATATTTCATAACCGTACCGGCCACAATATTGGAAAGTTTAGTGTTATGAAATTTGATGGTTCAACCGTGGTTTTGTTACCGTTTAAACTAGTTGTAATAATAAAGAAAAAAATATATGTACCAACTAAAACCAAAAATAACGTACGGATGAATGAATAATCAAACCGGATAATACCGGTTGTATCTAGAACTAAAAAGTAGTTAAAAATCCTAAAATTTAGACTTCATATATCCATAATTATATGCGTAAGTTGCACCGTATTTCCTATAAGAATTTATATCTTAAAAAAAGTATATAACCTAAAATTAAGATATGATATGATACAATTTAATTTTTTAATGATATTTTTATTATTAATTGAAAAAAGTATAAATTTATTAAAAATAAATAAACTTATTTGTTTAATTAGACCGATGTTAATTTAGATAATACTATTTGCAAATTGTGTTATATAATTATGAAACAGAAAAAATATAATCCCAATTTCGAGCCTAACATAGTAATTGAGGATATGTTTGCATTGTATATTTAATTTGATGTCTAGATTTCTTCTTTTAGATTCGTCAAGTAAATCCAAGTAAAATGATATGAACTTCATATATTCTAGTGGTAATGTACACAATGATGAGGTTGACCGATAAGAAGTATGGACGCGTGGTAATTAATAATGTTCCCACACATGGCGTATGAGATAGTCATGCATATATCTATCCGCATGCCCTTTTACGGTTAACGTCTCACCTTAATTGGCTATATTTATGAAAATTGAACAATTTAGGATTCTCCACTTGTGAAATGGAGTACATATCGGTTTAAAGCAATATTTCATAACCGTACCGGCCACAATATTGGAAAGTTTAGTGTTATGAAATTTGATGGTTCAACCGTGGTTTTGTTACCGTTTAAACTAGTTGTAATAATAAAGAAAAAATATATGTACCAACTAAAACCAAAAATAACGTACGGATGAATGAATAATCAAACCGGATAATACCGGTTGTATCTAGAACTAAAAAGTAGTTAAAAATCCTAAAATTTAGACTTCATATATCCATAATTATATGCGTAAGTTGCACCGTATTTCCTATAAGAATTTATATCTTAAAAAAAGTATATAACCTAAAATTAAGATATGATATGATACAATTTAATTTTTTAATGATATTTTTATTATTAATTGAAAAAAGTATAAATTTATTAAAAATAAATAAACTTATTTGTTTAATTAGATCGATGTTAATTTAGATAATACTATTTGCAAATTATGTTATATAATTATGAAACAAAAAAATATAATCCCAATTTCGAGCCTAACATAGTAATTGAGGATATGTTTGCATTGTATATTTAATTTGATGTCTAGATTTCTTCTTTTAGATTCGTCAAGTAAATCCAACTAAAATGATATGAACTTCATATATTCTAGTGGTAATGTACACAATGATGAGGTTGACCGATAAGAAGTATGGACGCGTGGTAATTAATAATGTTCCCACACATGGCGTATGAGATAGTCATGCATATATCTATCCGCATGCCCTTGTACGGTTAACGTCTCACCTTAATTGGCTATATTTATGAAAATTGAACAATTTAGGATTCTCCACTTGTGAAATGGAGTACATATCGGTTTAAAGCAATATTTCATAACCGTACCGGCCACAATATTGGAAAGTTTAGTGTTATGAAATTTGATGGTTCAACCGTGGTTTTGTTACCGTTTAAACTAGTTGTAATAATAAAGAAAAAATATATGTACCAACTAAAACCAAAAATAACGTACGGATGAATGAATAATCAAACCGGATAATACTGGTTGTATCTAGAACTAAAAAGTAGTTAAAAATCCTAAAATTTAGACTTCATATATCCATAATTATATGCGTAAGTTGCACTGTATTTCCTATAAGAATTTATATCTTAAAAAAAGTATATAACCTAAAATTAAGATATGATATGATACAATTTAATTTTTTAATGATATTTTTATTATTAATTGAAAAAAGTATAAATTTATTAAAAATAAATAAACTTATTTGTTTAATTAGACTGATGTTAATTTAGATAATACTATTTGCAAATTATGTTATATAATTATGAAACAAAAAAAATATAATTCCAATTTCGAGCCTAACATAGTAATTGAGGATATGTTTGCATTGTATATTTAATTTGATGTCTAGATTTCTTCTTTTAGATTCGTCAAGTAAATCCAACTAAAATGATATGAACTTCATATATTCTAGTGGTAATGTACACAATGATGAGGTTGACCGATAAGAAGTATGGACGCGTGGTAATTAATAATGTTCCCACACATGGCGTATGAGATAGTCATGCATATATCTATCCGCATGCCCTTTTACGGTTAACGTCTCACCTTAATTGGCTATATTTATGAAAATTGAACAATTTAGGATTCTCCACTTGTGAAATGGAGTACATATCGGTTTAAAGCAATATTTCATAACCGTACCGGCCACAATATTGGAAAGTTTAGTGTTATGAAATTTGATGGTTCAACCGTGGTTTTGTTACCGTTTAAACTAGTTGTAATAATAAAGAAAAAATATATGTACCAACTAAAACCAAAAATAACGTACGGATGAATGAATAATCAAACCGGATAATACTGGTTGTATCTAGACATAAAAAGTAGTTAAAATCCTAAAATTTAGACTTGATATGTCCATAATTATATGCGTAAGTTGCACTCGTATTTCCTATAAGAATTTATATCTTAAAAAAAGTATATAACCTAAAATTAAGATATGATATGATACAACTTAATTTTTTAATGATATTTTTATTATTAATTGAGAAAAGAAAAATTTATTAAAAATAAATATTGTATATTTAATTTGATGTCTAGATTTCTTCTTTTAGATTCGTCAAGTAAATCCAACTAAAATGATATGAACTTCATATATTCTAGTGGTAATGTACACAATGATGAGGTTGACCGATAAGAAGTATGGACGCGTGGTAATTAATAATGTTCCCACACATGGCGTATGAGATAGTCATGCATATATATATCCGCATGCCCTT
>JAUJYP020000707.1:0-33785 GCA_030674075.2 Linum usitatissimum
GCGATCGGGGTACTCGGTATTTCGAGTTTTTTCAAACGAGTTTTCAAACTAAATAGAATAACTCATTTAATGATCATCAGCTTAGAAACCCCCTACTTGATCACAGCGGAGGAAGTGACGAATCATGAGCTCGAGCTGATTCTTGGAAAGATGATGGAACAATCTCTGAGGGATTGGTCAATCAAGCTCGATGAGGCTCTTTGGCCCTTTTGAATTGCCTTCAAGACTCCTCTCGATCGGCACTTCACCTTGTCGACTATTTTATGGTAGGGCTTGTCATTTATCAGTCAGCCTTGATCATAAACCTTTATGGGCGATGAAGCAACTAAATATTGTTGCTAGACTTGCAGCTTTAGAAATAAAGTACCAGCTACTTGGAGTTGGCGGAATACTGGTTCCATGCATTAGACGGTGTACTATTATATAAAGAGAAACATAATGATGCTAAGGTGCGTAAAGTTCATGCTAGGAATTCTCACATTTCCACGCCCTTCTCTAAGTCATAAGCGATTGGGGTACTACTGTTTGAGTATTTTCAAACGAGTTTTCAAACTAACTAGAATAACTAATTTATTGATCATCGCTTAGCACACCCATGCGGCGATGTGGAGGAAGTGACGAATCACGAGCTCGAGGCGGTTAGTGGAAAGATGATGGAACAATCCGAGGTTTGGTCAATCAAGCTCGATGAGGCTCTTTGGCCCTTTCGAGCTACCTTGAAGACTCACTATCGATCGGCACTTCACCTTGTCGACTATTTTATGGTAGGGCTTGTCATTTATCAGTCAGCCTTGATCATAAACCTTTATGGGCGATGAAGCAACTAAATATTGTTGCTAGACTTGCAGCTTTAGAAATAAAGTACCAACTACTGGAGTTGGCGGAATACTGGTTCCATGCATTAGACAGTGTACTATTATATAAAGAGAAACATAATGATGCTAAGGTGCTGGTAAAGTTCATGCCAAGAGTTCTCACACATTTCCACGCCCTTCTCTAAGTCATAAGCGATTGGGGTACTCTGTTTCAGAGTATTTTCAAACGAGTTTTCAAACTAACTAGAATAACTAATTTATTGATCATCGCTTAGCACACCCATGCAAGCAGTCTGGAGGAAGTGACGAATCACGAGCTCGAGCTGATTATTGGAAAGATGATGGAACAATCTCTGAGGGTTTGGTCAATCAAGCTCGATGAGGCTCTTTGGCCCTTTCGAACTGCCTTCAAGACTCCTATCGATCGTCACTTCACCTTGTCGACTATTTTATGGTAAGGCTTGTCATTTATTAGTCAGCCTTGAGCATAAACCTTTATGGGAGATGAAGCAACTAAGTATGGTTGCTAGTTTTGCAACTTTAGATATAAAGTACCAACTACTAGAGTTGGTGGAATACGAGTTTCATGCTTTAGATCGCGGCCTATTATATAAAGAGAAACATAATGATGCTAAGGTCTTGGTAAAGGCATGCCATGAGTTCTCACTCATTTCGACGCCCTTCTCTAAGTCATAAGCGATTGGTGTACTTCTGTTTCGTGAGTATTTTCAAACGAGTTTTCAAACTAAATAGAATAACTCATTTAATGATCATTGCTTAGAAACCCCATCCAAGCGATCTGAGGAAGTGACGAATCATGTGCTCGAGCTGATTCTTGGAAAGATGATGGAACAATCTCTAAGGGATTGGTCAATCAAGCTCGATGAGGATCTTTGGCCCTTTCGAATTGCCTTCAAGACTCTTATCGATCGGCACTTCACCTTGTCGACTATTTTATGGTAAGGCTTGTAATTTATCGATCGGCCTTGAGCATAAACCTTTATGGGCGATGAAGCAACTAAATATGGTTGCTAGTCTTGCGGCTTTAGAAATAAAGTACCAAATACTAGAGTTGGCGGAATACAGGTTCCATGCATTAGACAGCGTACTATTATATAAAGAGAAACATAATGATGCTAAGGTGATGGTAAAGTTCATGCCATGAGTTCTCACACATTTCGACACCCTTCACTAAGTCATAAGCGATTGGGGTACTCTGTTTCAGAGTATTTTCAAACGAGTTTTCAAACTAAATAGAATAACTCATTTAATGATCATCGCTTAGAAACCCCATGCAAGCAGTCTGGAGGAAGTGACGAATCATGAGCTCGAGCTGATACTTGGAAAGATGATCGAACAATCTCTGAGGGATTGGTTAATCAAGCTCGATGAGGCTCTTTGGGCCTTTCGAACGGCCTTCAAGACTCCTATCAATCGGCACTTCAACTTATCGACTGTTTTATGGTAAGCCTTGTCATTTATCAACCAACCTTGACCGTAAACCATTATGGGTGATGAAGCCACTAAATAAGAATGCTAGTCTTGTAGCTTTAGAAAGAAAGTACCAAGTGCGAAAATTTGGAGGAATACGAGATACCATGCATTCAACGGCGTAGTATTGTATAAAGAGAAAGGTAATGATGCTAAGGTCTTGGCTAAGTTCATGCCATGGCTTCGACTCATTTTGACGCCCCTCTCTGGGTCATAAGCGATCGGGGTACTCAGTTTCAGAGTATTTTCAAATGTGTTTTCAAACTAACTAGAATAACTCATTTATTGATCATCGCATAGCAACCCCATGCAAACAGTCTGGAGGAAGTGACGAATCATGAGCTCGGCCGATTCTTGGAATGATGATGGAACAATCTGCGAGGGATTGGTCAATCAAGCTCGATGAGGCTCTTTGGCCGTTTCGAATTCCCTTCAAGACTCCTATCGTTCGGCACTTCACCTTGTCGACTATTTTATGGTAAGGCTTGTCATGTATCAGTCAGCCTTGAGCATAAACCTTTTTGGGCGATGAAGCGACTAAATATTGTTGCTAGTCTTCTGGCTTTAGAAATAAAGTACCAACTATTGGAGTTGGCGGAATGCGGTTCCATGCATTAGACAGCGTACTATTATATAAAGAGAAACATAATGATCCTAAGGTGCTGGTAAAGTACATGCCATGAGTTCTCACTCATTTCGACGCCCTTCTGTAATTCATAAGTGATTGGGGGTACTCAGTTTCAGAGTATTTTCAAACGAGTTTTCAAACTAACTAGAATAACTAATTTATTGATAATCGCTTAGCACATCCATGCAAGCAGTCTGGAGGAAGTGACGAATCACGAGCTCGAGGCGATTATTGGAAAGATGATGGAACAATCTACGAGGGTTTGGTCAATCAAGCTCGATGAGGCTCTTTGGCCCTTTCGAAGCTGCCTTCAAGACTCCTATCGATCGGCACTTCACCTTGTCGACTATTTTATGATAAGTCTTGTCATTTATCAATCAACCTTGAGCGTAAACCATTATGGGTGATGAAGCCCCTAAATAAGAATGCTAGTCATGCGGCTTTAAAAAGAAAGTACCAAGCTATGCGTTTGGAGGTACGGATTCCATGCATTCAAAATCATACTATTGTATAAAGAGAAAGGTAATGATGCTAAGGTGCTTGGCAAAGTTCATGCCATGGCTTCTAACTCATTTCGACGCCCCTCTCTTGGTCATAAGCGGTCGGGGTACTCGGTTTCGAGTATTTTCAAACGTGTTTTCAAACTAACTAGAATAACTCATTTATTGATTATCGCATAGCAACCCCGTCCAAAGCGATGGAGGAAGTGACGAATCATGAGCTCAGTGATTCTTGGAAATTTGATGGAACAATCTCTAAGGGATTGGTCAATCAAGCTCGATGAGGCTCTTTGCCCCTTTTGAATCGCCTTGAAGACTCCTATCGATCGTCACTTCACCTTGTCGACTATTTTATGGTAAGGCTTGTCATTTATCAATCGGCCTTGAGCATAAACCTTTATGGGAGATGAAGCAACTAAGTATGGTTGCTAGTCTTGCGGACTTTAGATATAAAGTACCAACTACTAGAGTTGGCGGAATACAAGTTCCATGCTTTAGATCGCGGCCTATTATATAAAGAGAAACATAATGATGCTAAGGTCTTGGTAAAGGCATGCTATGAGTTCTCACTCATTTCGACGCCCTTCTCTAAGTCATAAGCGATTGGGGTACTCGGTTTTGAGTATTTTAAAACATGTTTTCAAACTAACTAGAATAACTCATTTATTGATTATCGCATAGCAACCCCGTCCAGCGATCACCGAGGAAGTGACGAATCATGAGCTCGAGCTGATTCTTGGAAATTTGATGGAACAATCTCTAAGGGATTGGTCAATCAAGCTCGATGAGGCTCTTTGCCCCTTTTGAATCGCCTTCAAGACTCACTATCGATCGTCACTTCACCTTGTCGACTATTTTATGGTAAGGCTTGTCATTTATCAATCAGCCTTGAGTATAAACCTTTATGGGAGATGAAGCAACTAAGTATGGTTGCTAGTCTTGAAGCTTTAGATATAAAGTACCAAGTACTAGAGTTGGCGGAATACAGGTTCCATGCATTAGACAGCGTACTATTATATAAAGAGAAACATAATGAAGCTACAGTACTGGTAAAGTTCATGCCATGAGTTCTCACACATATCGACACCCTTCACTAAGTCATAAGCGATTGGGGTACTCAGTTTCAGAGTATTTTCAAACGAGTTTTCAAACTAACTAGAATAACTCATTTATTGATCATCGCTTAGCAACCCCATGCAAGTAGTGTGGAGGAAGTGACGAATCATTACCTCGAGCTGATTCTTGGAAAGAGGATGGAACAATCTCTGAGGGATTGGTCAATCAAGCTCGATGAGGATCTTTGGCCCTTTCGAATTGCCTTCAAGACTCCTATCGATCGGCACTTCACCTTGTCGACTATTTTATGGTAAGGCTTGTCATTTATCAGTCAGCCTTGAGCATAAACCTTTATGGTCGATGAAGCAACTAAATATGGTTGCTAGTCTTACAGCTTTATAAATAAAGTACCAACTACTAGAGTTGGCGGAATATAGGTTCCATGCATTAGACAAGCATACTATTATATAAAGAGAAACATAATGATGCTATGGTGTTTGTAAAGTACATGCCATGAGTTCTCACTCATTTCGACGCCCTTCTCTAAGTCATAAGCGATTGGGGTACTCGGTTACGAGTATTTTCAAATGAGTTTTCAAACTAACTAGAATAACTCATTTATTGATCATCGCTTAGCAACCCCATGCAAGCGATCTGGAGGAAGTGACGAATAATGAGCTAGAGCTGATTCTTGGAAAGATGATCGAACAATCTCGAGGGATTGGTCAATCAAGCTCGATGAGGCCCTTTGGGCCTTTCGAATTGCCTTCAAGACTCCTATCAATCGACACTTCACCTTATCGACTATTTTATGCTAAGGCTTGTCATTTATCAATCAACCTTGAGCGTAAACCATTATGGGTGATGAAGCCACTAAATAAGAATGCTAGTCTTGCAGCTTTAGAAAGAAAGTACCAAGTACTGAAGCTGGAGGAGTACAGATTCCATGCATTCAAAAGCGTAGTATTATATAAAGAGAAAGGTAATGATGCTAAGGTGCTGGCAAAGTTCATGCCATGGCTTCAAACTCATTTCGACGCCCCTCTCTTGGTCATAAGCGATCGGGGTACTCAGTTTCAGAGTATTTTAAAACAAGTTTTCAAACTAACTAGAATAACTCATTTATTGATCATCGCATAGCAACCCCGTGCAAGTAGTACGGAGGAAGTGACGAATCATTACCTCGAGCTGATTCTTGGAAAGATGATGGAACAATCTCTAAGGGATTGGTCAATCAAGCTCGATGAGGATCTTTGGCCCTTTCGAATTGCCTTCAAGACTCCTATCGATCGGCACTTCACCTTGTCGACTATTTTATGGTAAGGCTTGTCATCTATCAGTCAGCCTTGAGCATAAACCTTTATGGGAGATGAAGCAACTAAGTATGGTTCCTAGTCTTGTAGCTTTAGATATAAAGTACCAATTACTAGAGTTGGCGGAATACAGGTTCCATGCATTAGATAGCGTCTTATTATATAAAGCGAAACATAATGATGCTAAGGTGCTGGTAAAGTTCATGCCATGAGTTCTCACTCATTTCGACGCCCTTCTCTAAGTCATAAGCGATTGGTGTACTCTGTTTTAGAGTATTTTCAAATGAGTTTTCAAACTAAATAGAATAACTCATTTAATGATCATTGCTTAGAAACCCCATCCAAGTAGTACGGAGGAAGTGACGAATCATGAACTCGATCGGATTCTTGGAAAGATGATGGAGCAATCTCGAGGGATTGGTCAATCAAGCTCGATGAGGATCATTGGCCCTTTCGAATTGCCTTCAAGACTCCTATCGATCGGCACTTCACCTTGTCGACTATTTTATGGTAAGGCTTGTCATTTATAACTCGGCCTTGAGCATAAACCTTTATGGGAGATGAAGCAACTAAGTATGGTTGCTAGTCTTGTAGCTTTAGATATAAAGTACCAACTACTAGAGTTGGCGGAATACGGGTTCCATGCATTAGATAGCGTCTTATTATATAAAGCGAAACATAATGATGCTAAGGTCTTGGTAAAGTTCATGCCATGAGTTCTCACTCATTTCGACGCCCTTCTCTAAGTCATAAGTGATTGGTGTACTCTGTTTCAGAGTATTTTCAAATGAGTTTTCAAACTAAATAGAATAACTCATTTAATGATCATTGCTTAGAAACCCCATCCAAGTAGTCTGGAGGAAGTGACAAATCATGAACTCGATCGGATTCTTGGAAAGATTATGGAACAATCTGCGAGGGATTGGTCAATCAAGCTCGATGAGGCTCTTTGGCCCTTTTGAATTGCCTTCAAGACTCTTATCGATCGGCACTTCACCTTATCGACTATTTTATGGTAAGGCTTGTCATTTATCAATCAACCTTGAGCATAAACCTTTATGGTCGATGAAGCAACTAAATATGGTTGCTAGTCTTACGGCTTTAGAAATAAAGTATTAACTACTAGAGTTGGCGGAATACGGGTTCCATGCATTAGACGGCATACTATTATATAAAGAGAAACATAATGAAGCTACGGTGTGGTAAAGTTCATGCCATGAGTTCTCACACATTTCCACACCCTTCACTAAGTCATAAGCGGTTGGGGTACTCGGTTTCGAGTATTTTGAAACGAGTTTTCAAACTAACTAGAATAACTCATTTATTGATCATCGCTTAGCAACCCCATGCAAAGCGGTGTCTGGAGGAAGTGACGAATCATGAACTCGAGCGGATTCTTGGAAAGATGATGGAACAATCTCGAGGGATTGGTCAATCAAGCTCGATGAGGCCCTTTAGGCCTTTCGAAGCGCCTTCAAGACTCCTATCAATCGACACTTCACCTTATCGACTATTTTATGGTAAGGCTTGTCATTTATCAATCAACCTTGAGCGTAAACCATTATGGGTGATGAAGCCACTAAATAAGAATGCTAGTCTTGCAGCTTTAGAAAGAAAGTACCAAGTGCGGAACTCGGAGGAGTACTGGATTCCATGCATTCATAAGTGTAGTATTATATAAAGAGAAAGGTACCGATGCTAAGGTCTTGGCAAAGTTCATGCAATGGCTTCTAACTCATTTCGACGCCCCTCTCTTGGTCATAAGCGATCGGGGTACTCGGTTTCGAGTATTTTCAAACGAGTTTTCAAACTAACTAGAATAACTCATTTATTGATCATCGCTTAGCAACCCCATGCAAGTAGTAGTGGAGGAAGTGACGAATCATTACCTTGAGCCGATTCTTGGAAAGATGATGGAACAATCTCTCGAGGGATTGGTGAATCAAGCTCGATGAGGATCTTTGGCCCTTTCGAATTGCCTTCAAGACTCCTATCGATCGGCACTTCACCTTGTCGACTATTTTATGGTAAGGCTTGTCATTTATCGGTCAGCCTTGAGCATAAACCTTTATGGGAGATGAAGCAACTAAGTATGGTTGCTAGTCTTGTACCTTTAGATATAAAGTACAAACTACTAGAGTTGGCGGAATACGGGTTCCATGCATTAGATAGCATCCTATTATATAAAGAGAAACATAATGATGCTAAGGTGGTAAAGTTCATGCCATGAGTTCTCACTCATTTCGACGCCCTTTTCTAAGTCATAAGCGATTTGTGTACTGTTTGAGAGTATTTTCAAACGAGTTTTCAAACTAAATAGAATAACTCATTTAATGATCATTGCTTAGAAACCCCATCCAAGTAGTCCGGAGGAAGTGACGAATCATGAACTCGATCGGATTCTTGGAAAGATGATGGAACAATCTGCGAGGGATTGGTCAATCAAGCTCGATGAGGCTCTTTGGCCCTTTTGAATTGCCTTCAAGACTCTTATCGATCGGCACTTCACCTTATCAACTATTTTATGGTAAGGCTTGTCATTTATCAATCAACCTTGAGCATAAACCTTTATGGTCGATGAAGCAACTAAATATGGTTGCTAGTCTTACAGCTTTAGAAATAAAGTATTAACTACTAGAGTTGGCGGAATACAGGTTCCATGCATTAGACAGCATACTATTATATAAAGAGAAACATAATGAAGCTACGGTACTGGTAAAGTTCATGCCATGAGTTCTCACACATTTCCACACCCTTCACTAAGTCATAAGCGGTTGGGGTACTCAGTTTCAGAGTAGTTTCAAACGAGTTTTCAAACTAACTAGAATAACTCATTTATTGATCATCACCTAGCAACCCCATGCAAGCAGTCTGGAGGAAGTGACGAATCATGAACTCGAGCAGATTCTTGGAAAGATGATGGAACAATCTGCGAGGGATTGGTCAATCAAGCTCGATGAGGCCCTTTAGGCCTTTCGAAGCGCCTTCAAGACTCCTATCAATCGACACTTCACCTTATCGACTATTTTATGGTAAGGCTTGTCATTTATCAATCAACCTTGAGCGTAAACCATTATGGGTGATGAAGCCACTAAATAAGAATGCTAGTCTTGCGGCTTTAGAAAGAAAGTACCAAGTGCTCGGAGGAATACAATTCCATGCATTCATAAGTGTAGTATTATATAAAGAGAAAGGTACCGATGCTAAGGTGCGGCAAAGTTCATGCAATGGCTTCTAACTCATTTCGACGCCCCCTCTCTTGGTCATAAGCGATCGGGGTACTCGGTTTCGAGTATTTTCAAACGAGTTTTCAAACTAACTAGAATAACTCATTTATTGATCATCGCTTAGCAACCCCATGCAAGTAGTCCGGAGGAAGTGACGAATCATTACCTTGAGCTGATTCTTGGAAAGATGATGGAACAATCTCTGAGGGATTGGTGAATCAAGCTCGATGAGGATCTTTGGCCCTTTCGAATTGCCTTCAAGACTCCTATCGATCGGCACTTCACCTTGTCGACTATTTTATGGTAAGGCTTGTCATTTATCAGTCAGCCTTGAGCATAAACCTTTATGGGAGATGAAGCAACTAAGTATGGTTGCTAGTCTTGTACCTTTAGATATAAAGTACAAACTACTAGAGTTGGCGGAATACAGGTTCCATGCATTAGATAGCATCCTTATTATATAAAGAGAAACATAATGATGCTAAGGTGCTGGTAAAGTTCATGCCATGAGTTCTCACTCATTTCGACGCCCTTTTCTAAGTCATAAGCGATTTGTGTACTCTGTTTGAGAGTATTTTCAAACGAGTTTTCAAACTAAATAGAATAACTCATTTAATGATCATTGCTTAGAAACCCCATCCAAGTAGTACGGAGGAAGTGACGAATCATGAACTCGATCGGATTCTTGGAAAGATGATGGAACAATCTGCGAGGGATTGGTCAATCAAGCTCGATGAGGCTCTTTGGCCCTTTTGAATTGCCTTCAAGACTCTTATCGATCGGCACTTCACCTTATCGACTATTTTATGGTAAGGCTTGTCATTTATCAATCAACCTTGAGCATAAACCTTTATGGTCGATGAAGCAACTAAATATGGTTGCTAGTCTTACGGCTTTAGAAATAAAGTATTAACTACTAGAGTTGGCGGAATACGGGTTCCATGCATTAGACGGCATACTATTATATAAAGAGAAACATAATGAAGCTACGGTGCGGTAAAGTTCATGCCATGAGTTCTCACACATTTCCACACCCTTCACTAAGTCATAAGCGGTTGGGGTACTCGTCGCAGTATTTTCAAACGAGTTTTCAAACTAACTAGAATAACTCATTTATTGATCATCACCTAGCAACCCCATGCAAGGGCCGGGAGGAAGTGACGAATCATGAACTCGAGCAAGATTCTTGGAAAGATGATGGAACAATCTGCGAGGGATTGGTCAATCAAGCTCGATGAGGCCCTTTAGGCCTTTCGAAGCGCCTTCAAGACTCTATCAATCGACACTTCACCTTATCGACTATTTTATGGTAAGGCTTGTCATTTATCAATCAACCTTGAGCGTAAACCATTATGGGTGATGAAGCCACTAAATAAGAATGCTAGTCTTAGGCTTTAGAAAGAAAGTACCAATCGAACTCCGGAGAAGCACAGATTCCATGCATTCATAAGTGTAGTATTATATAAAGAGAAAGGTAATGATGCTAAGGTCTTCGGCAAAGTTCATGCAATGGCTTCTAACTCATTTCGACGCCCCTCTCTTGGTCATAAGCGATCGGGGTACTCGCCGTAGTATTTTCAAACGAGTTTTCAAACTAACTAGAATAACTCATTTATTGATCATCGCTTAGCAACCCCATGCATGTAGTGCGGAGGAAGTGACGAATCATTACCTCGAGCTGATTCTTGGAAAGATGATGGAACAATCTCGAGGGATTGGTGAATCAAGCTCGATGAGGATCTTTGGCCCTTTCGAATTGCCTTCAAGACTCCTATCGATCGGCACTTCACCTTGTCGACTATTTTATGGTAAGGCTTGTCATTTATCAGTCGGCCGAGCATAAACCTTTATGGGAGATGAAGCAACTAAGTATGGTTGCTAGTCTTGTACGTTTAGATATAAAGTACAAACTACTAGAGTTGGCGGAATACGGGTTCCATGCATTAGATAGCATCCTATTATATAAAGAGAAACATAATGATGCTAAGGTCTTGGTAAAGTTCATGCCATGAGTTCTCACTCATTTCGACGCCCTTTTCTAAGTCATAAGCGATTTGTGTACTCCGTTTGAGAGTATTTTCAAACGAGTTTTCAAACTAAATAGAATAACTCATTTAATGATCATTGCTTAGAAACCCCATCCAAGTAGTTCGGAGGAAGTGACGAATCATGAACTCGATCGGATTCTTGGAAAGATGATGGAACAATCTCCGAGGGATTGGTCAATCAAGCTCGATGAGGCTCTTTGGCCCTTTGAATTGCCTTCAAGACTCTTATCGATCAGCACTTCACCTTATCGACTATTTTATGGTAAGGCTTGTCATTTATCAATCAACCTTGAGCATAAACCTTTATGGTCGATGAAGCAACTAAATATGGTTGCTAGTCTTACAGCTTTAGAAATAAAGTATTAACTACTAGAGTTGGCGGAATACAGGTTCCATGCATTAGACAGCATACTATTATATAAAGAGAAACATAATGAAGCTACGGTACTGGTAAAGTTCATGCCATGAGTTCTCACACATTTCCACACCCTTCACTAAGTCATAAGCGGTTGGGGTACTCAGTTTCAGAGTATTTTCAAACGAGTTTTCAAACTAACTAGAATAACTCATTTATTGATCATCACTTAGCAACCCCATGCAAGCAGTCTGGAGGAAGTAACGAATCATGAACTCGAGCAGATTCTTGGAAAGATGATGGAACAATCTTTGAGGGATTGGTCAATCAAGCTCGATGAGGCTCTTTGGCCCTTTTGAATTGCCTTCAAGACTCTTATCGATCGGCACTTCACCCTGTTGACTATTTTATGGTAAGGCTTGTCATTTATCGGTCGGCCTTGAGCATAAACCTTTATGGTCGATGAAGCAACTAAATATGGTTGCTAGTCTTACAACTTTATAAATAAAGTATTAACTACTAGAGTTGGTGGAATACAGGTTCCATGCATTAGACAATAGGCGTCCTATTATATAAAGAGAAACATAATGATGCGAAGCCGCTTGGTAAAGTACATGCCATGAGTTCTCACTCATTTTGACGCCCTTCTCTAAGTCATAAGCGATTGGGGGACTCAGTTTCAGAGTATTTTCAAACGAGTTTTCAAACTAACTAGAATAACTCATTTATTGATCATCGCTTAGCAACCCCATGCAAGCAGTCTGGAGGAAGTGACGAATCATGAACTCGAGGCGATTCTTGGAAAGATGATGGAACAATCTCTAAGGGATTGGTCAATCAAGCTCGATGAGGCTCTTTGGCCGTTTTGAATTCCCTTCAAGACTCTTATCGATCGGCACTTCACCTTGTCGACTATTTTATGGTAAGGCTTGTAATTTATCGATCAACCTTGAGCATAAACCTTTATGGGCGATGAATCAACTAAATATGGTTGCTAGTCTTGAAGCTTTAGATATAAAGTACCAACTACTAGAGTTGGCGGAATACGGAGTTCCATGCATTAGACGGCGTACTATTATAGAAAGAGAAACATAATGATGCGAAGGCTTTCTTGGTAAAGTACATGCCATGAGTTCTCACTCATTTCGACGCCCTTCTCTAAGTCATAAGCGATTGGGGTACTCGGTTTCGAGTATTTTCAAACGAGTTTTCAAACTAACTAGAATAACTCATTTATTGACCATCGCTTCGCAACCCCATGCAAGCAGTCTGGAGGAAGTGACGAATAATGAGCTCGAGCTGATTCTTGGAAAGATGATCGAACAATCTCTGAGGGATTGGTCAATCTAGCTCGATGAGGCCCTTTGGGCCTTTCGAACTGCCTTCAAGACTCCTATCAATCGACACTTCACCTTATCGACTATTTTATGGTAAGGCTTGTCATTTATCAATCAACCTTGAGCGTAAACCATTATGGGTGATGAAGCCACTAAATAAGAATGCTAGTCTTGCAGCTTTAGAAAGAAAGTACCAAGTACTGAACCTGGAGGAGTACAGATTCCATGCATTCATAAGCGTAGTATTATATAAAGAGAAAGGTACTGATGCTAAGGTGCTGGCAAAGTTCATGCCATGGCTTCTAACTCATTTCGACGCCCCTCTCTTGGTCATAAGCGATCGGTGTACTCAGTTTCAGAGTATTTTCAAACGAGTTTTCAAACTAACTAGAATAACTGATTTATTGATCATCGCTTAGCAACCCCATGCAAGTAGTCTGGAGGAAGTGACGAATCATGAACTCGAGCTGATTCTTGGAAAGATGATGGAACAATCTCTAAGGGATTGGTCAATCAAGCTCGATGAGGCTCTTTGGCCCTTTTGAATTCCCTTCAAGACTCTTATCGATCGGCACTTCACCTTGTCGACTATTTTATGGTAAGGCTTGTAATTTATCAGTCAACCTTGAGCATAAACCTTTATGGGCGATGAATCAACTAAATATGGTTGCTAGTCTTGAAGCTTTAGATATAAAGTACCAACTACTAGAGTTGGCGGAATACAGGTTCCATGCATTAGACAGCGTACTATTATAGAAAGAGAAACATAATGATGCGAAGCTGCTGGTAAAGTACATGCCATGAGTTCTCACTCATTTCGACGCCCTTCTCTAAGTCATAAGCGATTGGGGTACTCAGTTTCAGAGTATTTTCAAACGAGTTTTCAAACTAACTAGAATAACTCATTTATTGACCATCGCTTCGCAACCCCATGCAAGCAGTCTGGAGGAAGTGACGAATAATGAGCTCGAGCTGATTCTTGGAAAGATGATCGAACAATCTCTGAGGGATTGGTCAATCTAGCTCGATGAGGCCCTTTGGGCCTTTCGAATCGCCTTCAAGACTCCTATCAATCGACACTTCACCTTATCGACTATTTTATGGTAAGGCTTGTCATTTATCAATCAACCTTGAGCGTAAACCATTATGGGTGATGAAGCCACTAAATAAGAATGCTAGTCTTGCAGCTTTAGAAAGAAAGTACCAAGTACTGAACCTGGAGGAGTACAGATTCCATGCATTCATAAG
Source organism: Linum usitatissimum (assembly GCA_030674075.2). NCBI lineage: Eukaryota > Viridiplantae > Streptophyta > Magnoliopsida > Malpighiales > Linaceae > Linum > Linum usitatissimum. The sequence goes on from JAUJYP020000707.1 coordinate 14,019, forward strand.
CGTAGTATTATATAAAGAGAAAGGTACTGATGCTAAGGTGCTGGCAAAGTTCATGCCATGGCTTCTAACTCATTTCGACGCCCCTCTCTTGGTCATAAGCGATCGGTGTACTCAGTTTCAGAGTATTTTCAAACGAGTTTTCAAACTAACTAGAATAATTGATTTATTGATCATCGCTTAGCAACCCCATGCAAGTAGTCTGGAGGAAGTGACGAATCATTACCTCGAGCTGATTCTTGGAAAGATGATGGAACAATCTCTGAGGGATTGGTCAATCAAGCTCGATGAGGATCTTTGGCCCTTTGGAATTGCCTTCAAGACGCCTATCGATCGGCACTTCAACTTGTCGACTATTTTATGGTAAGGCTTGTCATTTATCACTCAGCCTTGAGCATAAACCTTTATGGGAGATGAAGCAACTAAGTATGGTTGCTAGTCTTGAAGCTTTAGATATGAAGTACCAACTACTAGAGTTGGCGGAATACAGGTTCCATGCATTAGATAGCGTCCTATTATATAAAGACAAACATAATGATGCTAAGGAGCTGGTAAAGTTCATGCCATGAGTTCTCAATCATTTCGACGCCCTTCTCTAAGTCATAAGCGATTGGTGTACTCTGTTTCAGAGTATTTTCAAACGAGTTTTCAAACTAAATAGAATAACTCATTTAATGATCATTGCTTAGAAACCCCATCCAAGTAGTCTGGAGGAACTGACGAATCATGAGCTCGAGCTGATTCTTGGAAAGATGATGGAACAATCTCTAAGGGATTGGTCAATCAAGCTCGATGAGGATCTTTGGCCCTTTCGAATTGCCTTCGAGACTCCTATCGATCGGCACTTCACCTTGTCAACTATTTTATTGTAAGGCTTGTCATGTATCAGTCAGCCTTGAGCATACACCTTTATGGGAGATGAAGCAACTAAATATGGTTGCTAGTCTTGAAGCTTTAGATATGAAGTACCAACTACTAGAGTTGGCGGAATACAGGTTCCATGCAGTAGACAGCATACTATTATATAAAGAGAAACATAATGATGCTAAGGAGCTGGTAAAGTACATGCCATGAGTTCTCACTCATTTCGACGCCCTTCACTAAGTCATAAGCGATTGGTGTACTCAGTTTCCGAGTATTTTCGAACGAGTTTTCAAACTAACTAGAATAACTCATTTATTGATCATCGCTTAGCAACCCCATGCAAGTAGTCTGGAGAAAGTGACGAATAATAAGCTCGAGCTGATTCTTGGAAACATGATGGAACAAACTCTAAGGGATTGGTCAATCAAGCTCGATGAGGATCTTTGGCCCTTTCGAATTGCCTTCAAGACTCCTATCGATCGGAACTTCACATTGTCGACTATTTTATGGTAAGCTTGTCATTTATCAGTCAGCATTGAGCATAAACCTTTATGGGAGATGAAGCAACTAATTATGGTTGGTAGTCTTGTAGCTTTAGATATAAAGTACCAACTACTAGAGTTGGCGGAATACAGGTTCCATGCATTAGATAGCGTCCTATTATATAAAGAGAAACATAATGATGCTAAGCTGCTGGTAAAGTACATGCCATGAGTTCTCACTCATTTCGACGCCCTTCTCTAAGTCATAAGCGATATGGGTACTCAGTTTCAGAGTATCTTCAAACGAGTTTTCCAACTAACTAGAATAATTCATTTATTGATCATCGCTTAGCAACCCCATGCAAGCAGTCTGGAGGAAGTGACGAATCATGAGCTCGAGCTGATTCTTGGAAAGATGATGGAACAATCTCTGAGGGATTGGTCAATCAAGCTCGATGAGGATCTTTGGCCCTTTGGAATTGCCTTCAAGACGCCTATCGATCGGCACTTCAACTTGTCGACTATTTTATGGTAAGGCTTGTCATTTATCACTCAGCCTTGAGCATAAACCTTTATGGGAGATGAAGCAACTAAGTATGGTTGCTAGTCTTGTAGCTTTAGATACAAAGTACCAACTACTAGAGTTGGCGGAATACAGGTTCCATGCATTAGACAGTATACTATTATATAATGAGAAACATAATGATGCGAAGCTGCTGGTAAAGTACATGCCATGAGTTCTCACTCATTTCGACACCCTTCTCTAAGTCATAAGCGATTGGTGTACTCTGTTTCAGAGTATTTTCAAACGAGTTTTCAAACTAAATAGAATAACTCATTTAATGATCATTGCTTAGAAACCCCATCCAAGTAGTGTGGAGGAAGTGACGAATCATGAGCTCGAGCTGATTCTTGGAAAGATGATGGAACAATCTCTAAGGGATTGGTCAATCAAGCTTGATGAGGATCTTTGGCCCTTTCGAATTTCCTTCAAGACTCCTATCGATCGGCAGTTCACCTTGTCGACTATTTTATGGTAAGGCTTGTCATGTATCAGTCAGCCTTGAGCATACACCTTTATGGCAGATGAAGCAACTAAATATGGTTGCTAGTCTTGAAGCTTTAGATATGAAGTACCAACTACTAGAGTTGGCGGAATACAGGTTCCATGCATTAGACAGCAAACTATTATATAAAGAGAAACATAATGATGCTAAGCTGCTGGTAAAGTACATGCCATGAGTTCTCACTCATTTCGACGCCCTTCTCTAAGTCATAAGCGATTGGGGTACTCAGTTTCAGAGTATTTTCAAACGAGTTTTCAAACTAACTAAAATAACTCATTTAATGATCATTGCTTAGAAACCCCATCCAAGTAGTCTGGAGGAACTGACGAATCATGAGCTCGAGCTGATTCTTGGAAAGATGATGGAACAATCTCTAAGGGATTGGTCAATCAAGCTTGATGAGGATCTTTGGCCCTTTCGAATTTCCTTCAAGACTCCTATCGATCGGCAGTTCACCTTGTCGACTTTTTTATGGTAAGGCTATTCATGTATCAGTCAGCCTTGAGCATACACATTTATGGCAGATGAAGCAACTAAATATGGTTGCTAGTCTTGAAGCTTTAGATATGAAGTACCAACTACTAGAGTTGGCGGAATACAGGTTCCATGCATTAGACAGCGTACTATTATATAAAGAGAAACATAATGATGCTAAGCTGCTGGTAAAGTACATTCCATGAGTTCTCAGTCATTTCGACGCCCTTCACTAAGTCATAAGCGATTGGGGTACTCAGTTTCCGAGTATTTTCAAACGAGTTTTCAAACTAACTAGAATAACTCATTTATTGATCATCGCTTAGCAACCCCATGCAAGTAGTCTGGAGGAAGTGACGAATCATGAGCTCGAGCTGATTCTTGTAAAGATGATGGAACAATCTCTGAGGGATTGGTTAATCAACCTCGATGAGGATCTTTGGCCCTTTCGAATTGCCTTCAAGACTCCTATCGATCGGCACTTCACCTTGTCGACTTTTTTATGGTAAGGCTTGTCATTTATCAGTCAGCCTTGAGCATACACCTTTATGGGAGATGAAGCAACTAAGTATGGTTGCTAGTCTTGTAGCTTTAGATATAAAGTACCAACTACTAGAGTTAGCGGAATACAGGTTCCATGCATTAGATAGCGTCCTACTATATAAAGAGAAACATAATGATGCTAAGGAGCTGGTAAAGTTCATGCCATGAGTTCTCACTCATTTCGACGCCCTTCTCTAAGTCATAAGCGATTGGTGTACTCTGTTTCAGAGTATTTTCAAACGAGTTTTCAAACCAAATAGAATAACTCATTTAATGATCATTGCTTAGAAACCCCATCCAAGTAGTCTGGAGGAAGTGACGAATAATGAGCTCGAGCTGATTCTTGGAAACATGATGGAACAATCTCTAAGGGATTGGTCAATCAAGCTCGATGAGGATCTTTGGCCCTTTCGAATTGCCTTCAAGACTCCTATCGATCGGCAGTTCACCTTGTCGACTATTTTATGGTAAGGCTTGTCATGTATCAGTCAGCCTTCAGCATACACCTTTATGGGAGATGAAGCAACTAAATATGGTTGCTAGTCTTGAAGCTTTAGATATGAAGTACCAACTACTAGAGTTGGCGGAATACAGGTTCCATGCATTAGTCAGCGTACTATTATATAAAGAGAAACATAATGATGCGAAGCTGCTGGTAAAGTACATGCCATGAGTTCTCACTCATTTCGACGCCCTTCTCTAAGTCAGAAGCGATTGGGGTACTCAGTTTCAGAGTATTTTCAAACGTGTTTTCAAACTAACTAGAATAACTCATTTATTGATCATCGCATAGCAACCCCATGCAAGCAGTCTGGCGGAAGTGACGAATCATGTGCTCGAGCTGATTCTTGGAAAGATGATGGATCAATCTCTGAGGGATTGGTCAATCAAGCTCGATGAGGCTCTTTGGGCCTTTCGAATTGCCTTCAAGACTCCTATCGATCGGCACTTCACCTTGTCGACTATTTTATGGTAAGGCATGTCATTTATCAGTCAGCCTTAAGCATAAACCTTTATGGGCGATAAAGAAACTAAATATTGTTGCTAGTCTTGCAGCTTTAGAAATAAGGTACCAACTACTGGTTGGCGGAATACTGGTTCCATGCATTAGACAGCGTACTATTATATAAAGAGAAACATAATGATGCTAAGCTGCTTGTAAAATACATGCCATGAGTTCTCACTCATTTTGATGCCCTTCTCTAAGTCATAAGAGATTGGGGTACTCAGTTTCAGAGTATTTTCAAACGAGTTTTCAAACTAACTATAATAACTCATTTATTGATCATCGCTTAGCAACCCCATGCAAGCAGTCTGGAGGAAGTGACGAATCATGAGCTTGTGCTGATTCTTGGAAAGATGATCGAACATTCTTTGATGGATTGGTCAATCAAGCTGGATGAGGCTCTTTGGGCCTTTCGAACTGCCTTCATGACTCCTATCAATTGGCACTTCACCTTGTCGACTTATTTATGGTAAGGCTAGTAATTTATCAATCAACCTTGAGCGTAAACCATTATGGGAGATGAAGCCACTAAATAAGAATGCTAGTCTTGCAGCTTTACAAAGAAAGTACCAAGTATGCGAAGCCGGAGGAGTACGATTCCATGCATTAAAAAGCGTAGTATTGTATAAAGAGAAAGGTAATGATGCTAAGGTGCTGGCAAAGTTCATGCCATGGCTTCTAACTCATTTCGACGCCCCTCTCTTGGTCATCAGCGACCGAGGTACTCAGTTTTAGAGTATTTCCAAACGTGTTTTCAAACTAACTAGAATAACTCATTTATTGATCATCGCATAGAAACCCCATCCAAGTAGTCTGGAGGAAGTGACGAATAATGAGCTCGAGCTGATTATTGGAAACATGATGGAACAATCTCTAAGGGATTGGTCAATCAAGCTCGATGAGGATCTTTGGCCCTTTCGAATTTCCTTCAAGACTCCTATCGATCGGTAGTTCACCTTGTCGACTATTTTATGGTAAGGCTTGTCATGTATCAGTCAGCCTTCAGCATACACCTTTATGGGAGATGAAGCAACTAAATATGGTTGCTAGTCTTGAAGCTTTAGATATGAAGTACCAACTACTAGAGTTGGCGGAATACGAGGTTCCATGCATTAGACAATCTTGTTATATAAAGAGAAACATAATGATGCTAAGCTGCTGGTAAAGTACATGCCATGAGTTCTCACTCATTTCGACGCCCTTCACTAAGTCATAAGCGATTGGGGTACTCAGTTTCCGAGTATTTTCAAACGAGTTTTCAAACTAACTAGAATAACTCATTTATTGATCATCGCTTAGCAACCCCATGCAAGTAGTCTGGAGGAAGTGACAAATCATGGGCTCGAGCTGATTCTTGTAAAGATGATGGAACAATCTCTGAGGGATTGGTTAATCAAGCTCGATGAGGATCTTTGGCCCTTTCGAATTGCCTTCAAGACTCCTATCGATCGGCACTTCACCTTGTCGACTATTTTATGGTAAGGCTTGTCATTTATCAGTCGACCTTGAGCATAAACCTTTATGGGACATGAAGCAACTAAGTATGGTTGCTAGTCTTGTAGCTTTAGATATAAAGTACCAACTACTAGAGTTGGCGGAATACAGGTTCCATGCAATAGACAGTGTACTATTATATAAAGAGAAACATAATGATGCGAAGCTGCTGGTAAAGTACATGCCATGAGTTCTCACTCATTTCGACGCCCTTCTCTAAGTCATAAGCGATTGGGGTACTCAGTTTCAGAGTATTTTCAAACGTGTTTTCAAACTAACTAGAATAACTCATTTATTCATCATCGCATAGCAACCCCATGCAAGCAGTCTGGAGGAATTGACGAATCATGAGCTCGAGCTGATTCTTGGAAAGATGATGGATCAATCTCTGAGGGATTGGTTAATCAAGCTCGATCAGGCTCTTTGGCCCTTTCGAATTTCCTTCAAGACTCCTATCGATCGGCACTTCACGTTGTCGACTATTTTATGGTAAGGCTTGTCATTTATCAGTCAGCCTTGAGCATATACCTTTATGGGCGATGAAGCAACTAAATATTGTTGGTAGTCTTGCAGCTTTAGAAATAAAGTACCAACTACTAAAGTTGGCGGAATAATGGTTCCATGCATTAGACAGCATACTATTATATAAAGAGAAACATAATGATGCGAAGCTGCTGGTAAAGTACATGCCATGAGTTCTCACTCATTTCGACGCCCTTCTCTAAGTCATAAGCGATTGGGGTACTCAATTTCAGAGTATTTTCAAACGTGTTTTCAAACTAACTAGAATAACTCATTTATTGATCATCGCATAGCAACCCCATGCAAGCAGTCTTGAGGAAGTGACGAATCATGAGCTCGAGCTGATTCTTGGAAAGATGATCGAACATTCTTTGATGGATTGGTCAATCAAGCTGGATGAGGCTCTTTGGGCCTTTCGAACTGCCTTCATGACTCCTATCAATTGGCACTTCACCTTGTCCACTTATTTATGGTAAGGCTAGTCATTTATCAATCAACCTTGAGCGTAAACCATTATGGGAGATGAAGCCACTAAATAAGAATGCTAGTCTTGCAGCTTTAGAAAGAAAGTACCAAGTACTGAAGCTGGAGGAGTACAGATTCCATGCATTAAAAATCGTAGTATTGTATAAAGAGAAAGGTAATGATGCTAAGGTGCTGGCAAAGTTCATGCCATGGCTTCTAACTCATTTCGACGCCCCTCTCTTGGTCATCAGCGATCGGGGTACTCAGTTTTAGAGTATTTTCAAACGTGTTTTCAAACTAACTAGAATAACTCATTTATTGATCATCGCATAGAAGCCCCATGCAAGCAGTATGGAGGAAGTGACGAATCATGAGCTCGAGCTCATTATTGGAAAGATGATGGAACAATCTCTGAGGGATTGGTTAATCAAGCTCGATCAGGCTCTTTGGCCCTTTCGAATTTCCTTCAAGACTCCTATCGATCGGCACTTCACGTTGTCGACTATTTTATGGTAAGGCTTGTCATTTATCACTCAGCCTTGAGCATATACCTTTATGGGCGATGAAGCAACTAAATATTGTTGGTAGTCTTGCAGCTTTAGAAATAAAGTACCAACTACTAAAGTTGGCGGAATAATGGTTCCATGCATTAGACAGCATACTATTATATAAAGAGAAACATAATGATGCTAAGGTGCTGGTAAAGTACATGCCATGAGTTCTCACTCATTTCGACGCCCTTCTCTAAGTCATAAGCGATATGGGTACTCAGTTTCAGAGTATCTTCAAACGAGTTTTCCAACTAACTAGAATAACTCATTTATTGATCATCGCATAGCAACCCCATGCAAGCAGTCTGGAGGAAGTGACGAATCATGAGCTCGAGCTGATTCTTGGAAAGATGATAGAACAATCTCTGAGGGATTTGTCAATCAAGCTCGATGAGGCTCTTTGGCCCTTTCGAATTGCCTTCAAGACTCCTATCGATCGGCACTTCACCTTGTCGACTAATTTATGGTAAGGCATGTCATTTATCAGTCAGCCTTAAGCATAAACCTTTATGGGCGATAAAGAAACTAAATATTATTGCTAGTCATGCAGCTTTAGAAATAAAGTACCAAGTACTGGTTGGCGGAATACTGGTTCCATGCATTAGACAGTGTACTATTATATAAAGAGAAACATAATGATGCTAAGCTGCTTGTAAAGTACATGCCATGAGTTCTCACTCATTTCGATGCCCTTCTCTAAGTCATAAGCGATTGGGGTACTCGGTTTCGAGTATCTTCAAACGAGTTTTCCAACTAACTAGAATAACTCATTTATTGATCATCGCATAGCAACCCCATGCAAGCGATCCTGGAGGAAGTGACGAATCATGAGCTCGAGCCGATTCTTGGAAAGATGATGGAACAATCTCTTAGGGATTGGTCAATCAAGCTCGATGAGGCTCTTTGGCCCTTTCGAATTGCCTTCAGGACTCATATCGATCGTCACTTCTCCTTGTCGACTATTTTATGGTAAGGCATGTCATTTATCAGTCAGCCTTAAGCATAAATCTTTATGGGCGATAAAGAAACTAAATATTGTTGCTAGTCTTGCAGCTTTAGAAATAAAGTACCAACTACTGGTTGGCGGAATACCGGTTCCATGCATTAGACGGCGTACTATTATATAAAGAGAAACATAATGATGCTAAGCTGCTTGTAAAGTACATGCCATGAGTTCTCACTCATTTCGATGCCCTTCTCTAAGTCATAAACGATTGGGTTACTCAGTTTCAGAGTATTTTCAAACGAGTTTTCAAACTAACTATAATAACTCATTTATTGGTCATCGCTTAGCAACCCCATGCAAGCAGTCTGGAGGAAGTGACGAATCATGAGCTCGAGCTGATTCTTGGAAAGATGATCGAACATTCTTTGATGGATTGGTCAATCAAGCTGGATGAGGCTCTTTGGGCCTTTCGAACTGCCTTTATGACTCCTATCAATTGGCACTTCACCTTGTCGACTTATTTATGGTAAGGCTAGTCATTTATCAATCAACCTTGAGCGTAAACCATTATGGGAGATGAAGCCACTAAATAAGAATGCTAGTCTTGTAGCTTTAGAAAGAAAGTACCAAGTACTGAAGCTGGAGGAGTACAGATTCCATGCATTAAAAAGCGTAGTATTGTATAAAGAGACAGGTAATGATGCTAAGGTGCTGGCAAAGTTCATGCCATGGCTTCTAACTCATTTCGACGCCCCTCTCTTGGTCATCAGCGATCGGGGTACTCAGTTTTAGAGTATTTTCAAACGTGTTTTCAAACTAACTAGAATAACTCATTTATTGATCATCGCATAGAAGCCCCATGCAAGCAGTATGGAGGAAGTGACGAATCATGAGCTCGAGCTCATTATTGGAAAGATGATGGAACAATCTCTGAGGGATTGGTTAATCAAGCTCGATCAGGCTCTTTGGCCCTTTCGAATTTCCTTCAAGACTCCTATCGATCGGCACTTCACGTTGTCGACTATTTTATGGTAAGGCTTGTCATTTATCACTCAGCCTTAAACATATACCTTTATGGGCGATGAAGCAACTAAATATTGTTGGTAGTCTTGCAGCTTTAGAAATAAAGTACCAACTACTAAAGTTGGCGGAATAATGGTTCCATGCATTAGACAGCATACTATTATATAAAGAGAAACATAATGATGCTAAGGTCTTGGTAAAGTACATGCCATGAGTTCTCACTCATTTCGACGCCCTTCTCTAAGTCATAAGCGATATGGGTACTCGGTTTCGAGTATCTTCAAACGAGTTTTCCAACTAACTAGAATAACTCATTTATTGATCATCGCATAGCAACCCCATGCAAGCAGTCTGGAGGAAGTGACGAATCATGAGCTCGAGCTGATTCTTGGAAAGATGATAGAACAATCTCTGAGGGATTTGTCAATCAAGCTCGATGAGGCTCTTTGGCCCTTTCGAATTGCCTTCAAGACTCCTATCGATCGGCACTTCACCTTGTCGACTAATTTATGGTAAGGCATGTCATTTATCAGTCAGCCTTAAGCATAAACCTTTATGGGCGATAAAGAAACTAAATATTATTGCTAGTCATGCAGCTTTAGAAATAAAGTACCAACTACTGGTTGGCGGAATACTGGTTCCATGAATTAGACAGTGTACTATTATATAAAGAGAAACATAATGATGCTAAGCTGCTTGTAAAGTACATGCCATGAGTTCTCACTCATTTCGACGCCCTTCTCTAAGTCATAAGCGATTGGGGTACTCAGTTTCAGAGTATCTTCAAACTAGTTTTCCAACTAACTAGAATAACTCATTTATTGATCATCGCATAGCAACCCCATGCAAGCAGTCTGGAGGAAGTGACGAATCATGAGCTCGAGCTGATTCTTGGAAAGATGATGGAACAATCTCTTAGGGATTGGTCAATCAAGCTCGATGAGGCTCTTTGGCCCTTTCGAATTGCCTTCAAGACTCATATCGATCGTCACTTCTCCTTGTCGACTATTTTATGGTAAGGCATGTCATTTATCAGTCAGCCTTAAGCATAAATCTTTATGGGCGATAAAGAAACTAAATATTGTTGCTAGTCTTGCAGCTTTAGAAATAAAGTACCAACTACTGGTTGGCGGAATACTGGTTCCATGCATTAGACAGCGTACTATTATATAAAGAGAAACATAATGATGCTAAGCTGCTTGTAAAGTACATGCCATGAGTTCTCACTCATTTCGATGCCCTTCTCTAAGTCATAAGCGATTGGGGTACTCAGTTTCAGAGTATCTTCAAACGAGTTTTCCAACTAACTAGAATAACTCATTTATTGATCATCGCATAGCAACCCCATGCAAGCAGTCTGGAGGAAGTGACGAATCATGAGCTCGAGCTGATTCTTGGAAAGATGATGGAACAATCTCTTAGGGATTGGTCAATCAAACTCGATGAGGCTCTTTGGCCCTTTCGAATTGCCTTCAAGACTCATATCGATCGGCACTTCACCTTGTCGACTATTTTATGGTAAGGCATGTCATTTATCAGTCAGCCTTAAGCATAAATCTTTATGGGCGATAAAGAAACTAAATATTGTTGCTAGTCTTGCAGCTTTAGAAATAAAGTACCAACTACTGGTTGGCGGAATACTGGTTCCATGCATTAGACAGCGTACTATTATATAAAGAGAAACATAATGATGCTAAGTCGCTTGTAAAGTACATGCCATGAGTTCTCACTCATTTCAATGCCCTTCTCTAAGTCATAAACGATTGGGGTACTCAGTTTCAGAGTATTTTCAAACGAGTTTTCAAACTAACTATAATAACTCATTTATTGATCATCGCTTAGCAACCCCATGCAAGCAGTCTGGAGGAAGTGACGAATCATGAGCTCGAGCTTATTCTTGGAAAGATGATCGAACATTCTTTGATGGATTGGTCAATCAAGCTGGATGAGGCTCTTTGTGCCTTTCGAACTGCCTTCATGACTCCTATCAATTGGCACTTCACCTTGTCGACTTATTTATGGTAAGGCTAGTCATTTATCAATCAACCTTGAGCGTAAACCATTATGGGAGATGAAGCCACTAAATAAGAATGCTAGTCTTGTAGCTTTAGAAAGAAAGTACCAAGTACTGAAGCTGGAGGAGTACGGATTCCATGCATTAAAAAGCGTAGTATTGTATAAAGAGACAGGTAATGATGCTAAGGTCTTGGCAAAGTTCATGCCATGGCTTCTAACTCATTTCGACGCCCCTCCCTTGGTCATCAGCGATCGGGGTACTCAGTTTTAGAGTATTTTCAAACGTGTTTTCAAACTAACTAGAATAACTCATTTATTGATCATCGCATAGAAACCCCATGCAAGCAGTATGGAGGAAGTGACGAATCATGAGCTCGAGCTCATTATTGGAAAGATGATGGAACAATCTGCGAGGGATTGGTTAATCAAGCTCGATCATGCTCTTTGGCCCTTTCGAATTTCCTTCAAGACTCCTATCGATCGGCACTTCACGTTGTCGACTATTTTATGGTAAGGCTTGTCATTTATCAGTCAGCCTTGAGCATATACCTTTATGGGCGATGAAGCAACTAAATATTGTTGGTATTCTTGCAGATTTTGAAAAAAAGTACCAACTACTAAAGTTGGCGGAATAATGGTTCCATGCATTAGACAGCATACTATTATATAAAGAGAAACATAATGATGCTAAGGTCTTTGGTAAAGTACATGCCATGAGTTCTCACTCATTTCGACGCCCTTCTCTAAGTCATAAGCGATATGGGTACTCAGTTTTAGAGTATCTTCAAAGGAGTTTTCCAACTAACTAGAATAACTCATTTATTGATCATCGCATAGCAACCCCATGCAAGGTCTGGAGGAAGTGACGAATCATGAGCTCGAGCTGATTCTTGGAAAGATGATGGAACAATCTCTGAGGGATTGGTCAATCAACCTCGATGAGGCTCTTTGGCCCTTTCGAATTGCCTTCAAGACTCATATCGATTTGCACTTCACCTTGTCGACTATTTTATGGTAAGGCATGTCATTTATCAGTCAGCCTTAAGCATAAATCTTTATGGGCGATAAAGAAACTAAATATTGTTGCTAGTCTTGCAGCTTTAGAAATAAAGTACCAACTACTGGTTGGCGGAATGCGGTTCCATGCATTAGACAGCGTACTATTATATAAAGAGAAACATAATGATGCTAAGCTGCTTGTAAAGTACATGCCATGAGTTCTCACTCATTTCAATGCCCTTCTCTTAGTCATAAACGATTGGGGTACTCAGTTTCAGAGTATTTTCAAACGAGTTTTCAAACTAACTATAATAACTCATTTATTGATCATCGCTTAGCAACCCCATGCAAAGCGATCTGGAGGAAGTGACGAATCATGAGCTCGAGCCGATTCTTGGAAAGATGATCGAACATTCTTTGATGGATTGGTCAATCAAGCTGGATGAGGCTCTTTGTGCCTTTCGAACTGCCTTCATGACTCCTATCAATTGGCACTTCACCTTGTCGACTTATTTATGGTAAGGCTAGTCATTTATCAATCAACCTTGAGCGTAAACCATTATGGGAGATGAAGCCACTAAATAAGAATGCTAGTCTTGTAGCTTTAGAAAGAAAGTACCAAGTGCGAAGAAATTTGGAGGAGTACTGATTCCATGCATTAAAAAGCGTAGTATTGTATAAAGAGAAAGGTAATGATGCTAAGGTCCTGGCAAAGTTCATGCCATGGCTTCTAACTCATTTCGACGCCCCTCTCTTGGTCATCAGCGATCGGGGTACTCAGTTTTAGAGTATTTTCAAACGTGTTTTCAAACTAACTAGAATAACTCATTTATTGATCATCGCATAGAAACCCCATGCAAGCAGTATGGAGGAAGTGACGAATCATGAGCTCGAGCTCATTATTGGAAAGATGATGGAACAATCTGCGAGGGATTGGTTAATCAAGCTCGATCATGCTCTTTGGCCCTTTCGAATTTCCTTCAAGACTCCTATCGATCGGCACTTCACGTTGTCGACTATTTTATGGTAAGGCTTGTCATTTATCGATCGGCCTTGAGCATATACCTTTATGGGCGATGAAGCAACTAAATATTGTTGGTATTCTTGCGGATTTTGAAAAAAAGTACCAACTACTAAAGTTGGCGGAATAATGGTTCCATGCATTAGACGGCATACTATTATATAAAGAGAAACATAATGATGCTAAGGTGCTGGTAAAGTACATGCCATGAGTTCTCACTCATTTCGACGCCCTTCTCTAAGTCATAAGCGATATGGGTACTCAGTTTTAGAGTATCTTCAAAGGAGTTTTCCAACTAACTAGAATAACTCATTTATTGATCATCGCATAGCAACCCCATGCAAGCAGTCTGGAGGAAGTGACGAATCATGAGCTCGAGCTGATTCTTGGAAAGATGATGGAACAATCTCTGAGGGATTGGTCAATCAACCTCGATGAGGCTCTTTGGCCCTTTCGAATTGCCTTCAAGACTCCTATCGATCGGCACTTCACCTTGTCGACTATTTTATGGTAAGGCATGTCATTTATCAGTCAGCCTTAAGCATAAACCTTTATGGGCGATAAAGAAACTAAATATTGTTGCTAGTCTTGCGGCTTTAGAAATAAAGTACCAACTACCGGTTGGCGGAATCTTGGTTCCATGCATTAGACGGCATACTATTATATAAAGAGAAACATAATGATGCTAAGGTTGCTTGTAAAGTACATGCCATGAATTCTAACTCATTTCAATGCCCTTCTCTAAGTCATAAGCGATTGGGGTACTCAGTTTCAGAGTATCTTCAAACGAGTTTTCCAACTAACTACAATAACTCATTTATTGATCATCGCATAGCAACCCCATGCAAGCAGTCTGGAGGAAGTGACGAATCATGAGCTCGAGCTGATTCTTGGAAAGATGATGGAACAATCTCTGAGGGATTGGTCAATCAAGCTCGATGAGGCTCTTTGGCCCTTTCGAATTGCCTTCAAGACTCCTATCGATTTGCACTTCACCTTGTCGACTATTTTATGGTAAGGCATGTCATTTATCAGTCAGCCTTAAGCATAAATCTTTATGGGCGATAAAGAAACTAAATATTGTTGCTAGTCTTGCAGCTTTAGAAATAAAGTACCAACTACTTGGTTGGCGGAATACTGGTTCCATGCATTAGACGGCGTACTATTATATAAAGAGAAACATAATGATGCTAATTTGCTTGTAAAGTACATGCCATGAGTTCTCACTCATTTCAATGCCCTTCTCTTAGTCATAAACGATTGGGGTACTCAGTTTCAGAGTATTTTCAAACGAGTTTTCAAACTAACTATAATAACTCATTTATTGATCATCGCTTAGCAACCCCATGCAAGCAGTCTGGAGGAAGTGACGAATCATGAGCTCGAGCGATTCTTGGAAAGATGATCGAACATTCTTTGATGGATTGGTCAATCAAGTTGGATGAGGCTCTTTGTGCCTTTCGAAGCTGCCTTCATGACTCCTATCAATTGGCACTTCACCTTGTCGACTTATTTATGGTAAGGCTAGTCATTTATCAATCAACCTTGAGCGTAAACCATTATGGGAGATGAAGCCACTAAATAAGAATGCTAGTCTTGTAGCTTTAGAAAGAAAGTACCAAGTACTGAAGCTGGAGGAGTACAGATTCCATGCATTAAAAAGCGTAGTATTGTATAAAGAGACAGGTAATGATGCTAAGGTGCTGGCAAAGTTCATGCCATGGCTTCTAACTCATTTCGACGCCCCTCTCTTGGTCATCAGCGATCGGGGTACTCAGTTTAGAGTATTTTCAAACGTGTTTTCAAACTAACTAGAATAACTCATTTATTGATCATCGCATAGAAACCCCATGCAAGCAGTATGGAGGAAGTGACGAATCATGAGCTCGAGCTCATTATTGGAAAGATGATGGAACAATCTCTGAGGGATTGGTTAATCAAGCTCGATCATGCTCTTTGGCCCTTTCGAATTTCCTTCAAGACTCCTATCGATTTGCACTTCACCTTGTCGACTATTTTATGGTAAGGCATGTCATTTATCAGTCAGCCTTAAGCATAAATCTTTATGGGCGATAAAGAAACTAAATATTGTTGCTAGTCTTGCAGCTTTAGAAATAAAGTACCAACTACCGGTTGGCGGAATAATGGTTCCATGCATTAGACGGCGTACTATTATATAAAGAGAAACATAATGATGCTAAGGTGGCTTTGTAAAGTACATGCCATGAGTTCTCACTCATTTCAATGCCCTTCTCTTAGTCATAAACGATTGGGGTACTCGGTTTCGAGTATTTTCAAACGAGTTTTCAAACTAACTATAATAACTCATTTATTGATCATCGCTTAGCAACCCCATGCAAAGCGGTCTGGAGGAAGTGACGAATCATGAGCTCGAGCTGATTCTTGGAAAGATGATCGAACATTCTTTGATGGATTGGTCAATCAAGTTGGATGAGGCTCTTTGTGCCTTTCGAACCGCCTTCATGACTCCTATCAATTGGCACTTCACCTTGTCGACTTATTTATGGTAAGGCTAGTCATTTATCAATCAACCTTGAGCGTAAACCATTATGGGAGATGAAGCCACTAAATAAGAATGCTAGTCTTGTAGCTTTAGAAAGAAAGTACCAAGTACCAAGTTGGAGGAGTATGGATTCCATGCATTAAAAAGCGTAGTATTGTATAAAGAGAAAGGTAATGATGCTAAGGTGCTGGAAAAGTTCATGCCATGGCTTCTAACTCATTTCGACGCCCCTCTCTTGGTCATCAGCGATCGGGGTACTCAGTTTTAGAGTATTTTCAAACGTGTTTTCAAACTAACTAGAATAACTCATTTATTGATCATCGCATAGAAACCCCATGCAAGCAGTATGGAGGAAGTGACGAATCATAGGCTCGAGTTCATTATTGGAAAGATGATGGAACAATCTCTGAGGGATTGGTCAATCAAGCTCGATCAGGCTCTTTGGCCCTTTCGAATTTCCTTCAAGACTCCTATCGATCGGCACCTCACCTTGTCGATTATTTTATGGTAAGGCTTGTCATTTATCAGTCAGCCTTGAGCATATACCTTTATGGGCGATGAAGCAACTATATATTGTTGGTAGTCTTGCAGCTTTAGAAATAAAGTACCAACTACTAAAGTTGGCGGAATAATGGTTCCATGCATTAGACAGCATACTATTATATAAAGAGAAACACAATGATGCTAAGGTGCTGGTAAAGTACATGCCATGAGTTCTCACTCATTTCGACGCCCTTCTCTAAGTCATAAGCGATATGGGTACTCAGTTTCAGAGAATCTTCAAACGAGTTTTCCAACTAACTAGAATAACTCATTTATTGATCATCGCTTAGCAACCCCATGCAAGCAGTCTGGAGGAAGTGATGAATCATGAGCTCGAGCTGATTCTTGGAAAGATGATGGAACAATCTCTGAGGGATTGGTCAATCAAGCTCGATGAGGATCTTTGGCCCTTTCGAACTGCCTTCAAGACGCCTATCGATTGACACTTCACCTTGTCGACTATTTTATGGTAAGGCTTGTCATTTATCAGTCAGCCTTGAGCATAAACCTTTATGGGAGATGGAGCAACTAAATATTGTTGCTAGTCTTGCAGCTTTAGAAATAAAGTACCAACTGCGGTTGGCGGAATACTGGTTCCATGCATTAGGCGTACTATTATATAAAGAGAAACATAATGATGCTAAGGTGCTTGGTAAAGTACATGCCATGAATTCTCACTCATTTCGACACCCTTCTCTAAGTCATAAGCGATTGGGGTACTCAGTTTCAGAGTATTTTCAAACGAGTTTTCAAACTAACTATAATAACTCATTTATTGATCATCGCTTAGCAACCCCATGCAAGCAGTCTGGAGGAAGTGACGAATCATGAGCTCGAGCTGATTCTTGGAAAGATGATCGAACATTCTTTGATGGATTGGTCAATCAAGCTGGATGAGGCTCTTTGTGCCTTTCGAACTGCCTTCATGACTCCTATCAATTGGCACTTCACCTTGTCGACTTATTTATGGTAAGGCTAGTCATTTATCAATCAACCTTGAGCGTAAACCATTATGGGAGATGAAGCCACTAAATAAGAATGCTAGTCTTGTAGCTTTAGAAAGAAAGTACCAAGTACTGAAGCTGGAGGAGTACGGATTCCATGCATTAAAAAGCGTAGTATTGTATAAAGAGACGGGTAATGATGCTAAGGTGCGGCAAAGTTCATGCCATGGCTTCTAACTCATTTCGACGCCCCTCTCTTGGTCATCAGCGATCGGGGTACTCAGTTTTAGAGTATTTTCAAACGTGTTTTCAAACTAACTAGAATAACTCATTTATTGATCATCGCATAGAAACCCCATGCAAGCAGGATGGAGGAAGTGACGAATCATGAGCTCGAGCTCATTATTGGAAAGATGATGGAACAATCTCTGAGGGATTGGTTAATCAAGCTCGATCATGCTCTTTGGCCCTTTCGAATTTCCTTCAAGACTCCTATCGATTTGCACTTCACCTTGTCGACTATTTTATGGTAAGGCATGTCATTTATCGATCGCCTTTAAGCATAAACCTTTATGGGCGATAAAGAAACTAAATATTGTTGCTAGTCTTGCAGCTTTAGAAATAAAGTACCAACTACTGGTTGGCGGAATACTGGTTCCATGCATTAGACAGCGTACTATTATATAAAGAGAAACATAATGATGCTAAGCTGCTTGTAAAGTACATGCCATGAGTTCTCACTCATTTCAATGCCCTTCTCTTAGTCATAAACGATTGGGGTACTCGGTTTCGGCGAGTATTTTCAAACGAGTTTTCAAACTAACTATAATAACTCATTTATTGATCATCGCTTAGCAACCCCATGCAAGCGGTACTGAGGAAGTGACGAATCATGAGCTCGAGGCCGATTCTTGGAAAGATGATCGAACATTCTTTGATGGATTGGTCAATCAAAGTTGGATGAGGCTCTTTGTGCCTTTCGAACTGCCTTCATGACTCCTATCAATTGGCACTTCACCTTGTCGACTTATTTATGGTAAGGCTAGTCATTTATCAATCAACCTTGAGCGTAAACCATTATGGGAGATGAAGCCACTAAATAAGAATGCTAGTCTTGTAGCTTTAGAAAGAAAGTACAAGTACCGAAGCTGGAGAATACAGATTCCATGCATTAAAAAGCGTAGTATTGTATAAAGAGAAAGGTAATGATGCTAAGGTCTTTGGAAAAGTTCATGCCATGGCTTCTAACTCATTTCGACGCCCCTCTCTTGGTCATCAGCGATCGGGGTACTCAGTTTTAGAGTATTTTCAAACGTGTTTTCAAACTAACTAGAATAACTCATTTATTGATCATCGCATAGAAACCCCATGCAAGCGAGTATGGAGGAAGTGACGAATCATAGGCTCGAGTTCATTATTGGAAAGATGATGGAACAATCTGCGAGGGATTGGTCAATCAAGCTCGATCGAGCTCTTTGGCCCTTTCGAATTTCCTTCAAGACTCCTATCGATCGGCACCTCACCTTGTCGATTATTTTATGGTAAGGCTTGTCATTTATCGATCGGCCTTGAGCATATACCTTTATGGGCGATGAAGCAACTATATATTGTTGGTAGTCTTGCGGCTTTAGAAATAAAGTACCAACTACTAAAGTTGGCGGAATAATGGTTCCATGCATTAGACGGCATACTATTATATAAAGAGAAACACAATGATGCTTAAGGTGCTTTGGTAAAGTACATGCCATGAGTTCTCACTCATTTCGACGCCCTTCTCTAAGTCATAAGCGATATGGGTACTCGGTTTGGGAGAATCGTCAAACGAGTTTTCAACTAACTAGAATAACTCATTTATTGATCATCGCTTAGCAACCCCATGCAAGCAGTACGGGAGGAAGTGATGAATCATGAGCTCGAGGCGATTCTTGGAAAGATGATGGAACAATCTCTGAGGGATTGGTCAATCAAGCTCGATGAGGATCTTTGGCCCTTTCGAACTGCCTTCAAGACGCCTATCGATTGACACTTCACCTTGTCGACTATTTTATGGTAAGGCTTGTCATTTATCAGTCAGCCTTGAGCATAAACCTTTATGGGAGATGGAGCAACTAAATATTGTTGCTAGTCTTGCAGCTTTAGAAATAAAGTACCAGCTAACGCTGGTTGGCGGAATATCTTGAGTTCCATGCATTAGACGGCGTACTATTATATAAAGAGAAACATAATGATGCTAAGGTGCTTGGTAAAGTACATGCCATGAATTCTCACTCATTTCGACACCCTTCT